>JAZHYW010011764.1:0-58078 GCA_037355805.1 Ixodes ricinus
GTATTGGGCGAACCCCGTCAGTTAACTGAAGTAAGCCAGATCAGTTGACCTCAGTAATCGTTAGCGGCTCAATGACAGTTGCCGCCAGCGTGTAACTCCGGCAGATGGCGATTGTGTCAACTGTCGTTGGCTTAATGACCGTTAAAAGAGCGCTAGCTTAACTAGGATATTAGGACCTCTTTAGACCTTACCTTTTTTATCAGTGGTCTGCGAGTTTGCTTCTCGTGACCATGACCCCCCCGCCCCTCGGAAAATTTTTATCGCTCAATCACTTCCACTTTTTCTCCCTTATACTCTGTCGCGGTACTTTTTTCTCTCGATCATCGACACCATTGGCCGTGGAGCGACCCAAAGATAAACTTGTAACTCGGAACCACTTCATAACTCCGATCACTCCATCAGCACAAAAACAAAAACAAACAAACAGGCAAGGAAAACACACTCAATATATGTATAGAGTTTGCGATACATCCAACCAAAACACACACTCACAGACAGACATCTGACGCATTTCCGAACGTCCCTACTCAATCTCCGGCGTGCACACGAACGCATTCAGGCCCAGAGAGTCTGCAACACCCTCCTCTCCCTCTTACACGTGCCCCCCAGAGAAATGTGGTGCTGGCAGCGCTAACGCACACCACGTTCCGCGGGCCCAAAACATCTATCTCATCTCCCCAGCCACCGTAGCACGCGCGGTCAGCCAAGAAGATTGCCCCTGCCCTGGCCGCCGGCTCCCTTAGAGCACGGACGCATAGACGGGCGTGCCAGTAAACAAGAAGGAAAGATGGAATAAAAAAGAAATAGGTGCGAACCTTTCAAGGAACGTTAGTGAGGAGTCTGTAGATGAGAGATTTGGGAGGGAGGACGCGTTACATAGCGCGCACATAAATGCACACACGTGCACTCAAGCCCGAACAGGCACACACAGCGACTCATTTGCTAGCACGAATACATTCAAAGACACTGATTCAGCGGCGCATACGTACACGTTTCCACATACTCGCATTACACACATGGGCAGAGACGGGTGCGCAAGTTGATAACTAATTGCAAACATAGGGAACTTTTAGCAAACCGTTACCGTGTTCCCAATACCGCACTACCGGAGCCTTTGTAGCACGCTTTCAAGCGCGCGCCCTGAGGTCACGGTATCACTCGGGGGCGCGCTTAAAAGCGTCCTTCAAAGGCTCCGGTAGAGCGGTAGGCGGAACACGGTAACGGCTTGCTAAAAGTCCCTACAAACACACATTCGCGGGCAGCACGCAAAGAGTGCACAGTTAGCGCAATTCACACCTATAGATAATCATACACACTTACACATTTTTCGACCGCAACAGCGTAACGTCAGAAAAAAGTTCCAGGTCCCTTGCCGTGTCCTGCAGATGAAATGCGCCGAAAGCCGAGGCGCTGCACACTCTGCCGAGTACGGACCACAACAATGGCGCTGTAAACTCTCTAATGCGTCATGTGACGTCGCAGTGGGACGTAAAGCAACGCCTTGCTACTGAACGCGTACCGTACCTTCTGCAGCATGCATTTTGCACCACCGAATTAGTTTTTTTGGGCAAGGACAATTAAGGAGGACCATAAGCAGGACGCGACGACGTCACGTGCAAGTCACGTGTCCGCAGATACGAGCGCGTGAACCCGCTAAGATATATTACGCTGCTAGGCCCGAAGCGATATGTGCTCGCACACATTTCTATACTCCTCGCAGGCACTCATCGCGCAAGATACGACCAAAAGAAAACAGACCCGGTCCTTACATGAAGCGAGAATCGATCCCGAGGTCAACGTGCTAATCAGCTTAAAGAGAAAGTGTGCGAGAGAGGGGGGCAGGGCAACCTTTCGCGCCGCTTCCTAAATTGTATTTGTTGATTGAGCGGGCACCAGCCCACCCCTTCCCCCTCCCTCCCCCTTTCCTGTTCTCTCACACTTCGCCGCAGCGCGATATGCGCATGCTACGGAGAGATGCGTATTCCCAATTTTCGGTGGCCCGGCCTCGCACCCCTCCTCCCCTTTCGGACGGGCCCGGCGGACGTCCTAATGAATCGTATCGATTCAGAACAGCGCCAGGTTAGAACTCCGTTCAACCCCTAAGCTGACAGTGCGCTGGATGCTACGTGCTCGCCTGTCCAATTAACTGACAGTTCTTCGATCACCTGACCCCGCTTCTCATTACGTGTGGGGTATAGGAAGGAAGCTTCCATGGTCACATGGCTTGGTCACGTGACCGTGCCACGTGAGCATGGTCGCGTAGCTTCCACCGCACTGTCAGCTTACGGGTGAACGGAATATAGCTCGCCTGCTCGGCTGTTTTGCTTGTGTTCAGTTGGGCTCGCGTGTGCTGGGCGTGACGACGTTCGTTGAGGTACGTGAGAGCAGCGCGGAGATGCCATAATAGAGCGGCAATTGAAGCCGATGCGCTCTTTATTAACCGAGGACGTACGGCGTGTGAAGAAGAGGAAGCCTGCGATGCGAATGCCCGTCATTTCTTTGGATACCTTCAAATGACATTCTGAAAGTTATGGTGATAAGCATATTTGCGCCCGTTGCTTCACCACCGTCGTTTTAACAGCTATAATTGTCTTCTTGTTGACCTCGGTATGGTGCCACTACACGATAGAAGAGTTACAAGAGACATGCATCTTCTGCACCATGTTGTGCGTGGTTCTATTGATTGCACGCAGCTGTTAATGGCATTGGGGTTCCGTGTCCCAACGGCGCGGACATCGAAGTGCCCAGACACTTTTTTATTCCGTCCATCTGCCCTATGACAAGCCCGCAACAAACATATGATGTCTTTTTGTTGACGAGGATATTTTTGTTTGACTTTTGCTTATATATTTTGACTTTTCGACAGTGCAGTGTTGCTCAGGCCACTAGGATGTTTGCAGGCACTCAAAAAATATCTCATCGATCTAACAAGCTGTAGTCGAGCATCGGCTTCCCTCCGGCCATGATAAGATACCCGGAAAACGGGTTCGCATTTCAAGCCAAGCGACGCGATACCCGTGGCCCGAGAAACGGGTGAACCTGAACCGAGTTCGAAGCAAAGCCACCATCGTGGAAAGCTTGATACAACAAGACAAAACGCTCCTTTGGGAAAAGAGAAAAAAATAGGAATGGCAAAACGATACGAATACGTTTGGTACAAACACGGAAATGTGCTGGTAAGAAAGAAAAGTGAGTCACAAGCACATGTTGTGAAAACTGTGAATGAGTTGCAGACACTTGAATACTTCTGCTGTTGGTGCTCTTCTTGATTTGTTTCCTTTTTTATATGAATGACAGGACTCATTCTTTGCGAAATGATATCGAAATCGTTTTCAGGAACCGACCGAAGGTGCCATTCTCTTTGCTTCGCCGAAATCTGCAATCGGTACGGAATACTTTTTTATGGAGGGCGTTGGTATTGCATACAATGTTTTACGAAATAGTTACACATAAAAGACTCTTTCGTGAAAAAATGGTACGAAATATGTTGGATGAATAAAACATATTTTTGGACGGTTTTTACTTTCTGTTTGATGTTAATATGTTTAGCGAAACATGGTATAAAATGCCAATGAAGTAGATAGGCTCGAGAATAACAAAGTATTTAGTGCGAACAGAACTTACAAAGTAGGAGGAGTACGTGTACATGTAAAGAGAAGTCTCTTTTTCACTTATTAATGAGTTTACAACTATTGCAAACGACTATGAGATAATAACTATACAACATGGGAAACTGTTTTTTTTTCTCTTGTCTATCGACCGCAAAATGGTAATGCATCCTCCTTTCTCAAGTTCCTCGTTGTGTATTTTAGGTTTATTGGTGAAAACGAATTGACCGTTTATGTTGGCGGTTATTTCAATATAGACGTGCTTGCGTCCTCCCCACAAAATATGAAACTGCTTTCTTTATATCTGTCCTATGGATCGATCAAGACTATTTTTCAATCAACTCGTATAACAGCTCGAAATAATGGTCTGCTGGATTTATTTTTAACAAATGTTTGAGAAACGAATATAACTTCTGACGTGGTGGGCGAAACTACTAATGATCGCTTTCTAATAGATATGATCTCTGATATAGACTAAAGTTTAAAAACAATATATATGTACCTCAAACTTATTTAAAAAATATAATCACCATACTCAGTTTCAGCTACAGTCCAGACGCGGCCGACGCTACGAAGTTATGGGATCAATCAATCAGCGTCAAAAGCGCAAGTCACTAGGCCTTTTCTGTTTATGATTAGATCAGCGACGATAGAACTCGTACAAAAACATGACGCACACCATGATGGTGCGCTTTTGACGCTCTCTGATTGGTCCCACCAGCTCGTAGCGTCGGCGGCGTCTGGACTTGGTGTGAGACGAAGTAGAGAAACGTAGAGTTTCTTGAACAACAGATGAATTTCGAAAGCTGGAGTACGGTGCTCTCGAGTGTGTTGCTGACGAAGCGCTTTATTGTTTCCTCGAAATGTTTAATATAATAAATGACCGTTGCTTTCTTTACGAATTGCTTAATGTTCCTCGAAAGCGTCGTAAACGCTGCGTTACGGCTAAAATAATTAAAAGAGAAATAAATATTTTTTATCTACAATAGACACACAAACTAATGACACAGAAATACATTTCATTTACACACTAAAGACTTCAATATCTTGTTTGCATCTAAGAAACTTATAATTTACTTAATAAAGACTTGAAGACAGGACAAACACACGTATGTCTACAATTTATGTAAGAATAAGAGATCAGATGTTGTATGAAAAAAAAATGAAATTTTGAAACAAGGGTTGCGCGCGGATAGAGAAACGCAGATAAAAATCGAAGGGGTCGTCGCTGTTTGGCGCAAAATATTAAGGATACTTTTTTTACACTTGTCCAAAGTGTACATTGTGCGGATACCGTTAGGTATGCGCAGAGGGTTTCTCATCATCTGTTTCCGTGTACGAAGATGGAGTGTATTTTTAGGGCGAAGCTCCTTAGGGCTAGCCACTAGTCCGCAGGTCCGTCGTAGGTCCGGCGTCGGTGCTCGTGCGTCAACCTGCTCAGTGAGCACTCACGTGCTCGTGTGTGCAAAATAAAAAGAAAAAAAGAAAATAAAAATGAAGGATGAAAAAATATGAGCACGTGAGCACGTGCTCGTGTACAGGCAAAAAAAAACGAGTGATTGCAAGAAAAATGATTATGAAAAATTTGTTTGCGCAGTCGACAGGATTCGAACCTGTGCGGGGAGACCCCTAGTGGATTTCTAATCCATCGCCTTAACCACTCGGCCACGACTGCGGGACGAGTACGGGGCTCTGAGATGTGGTAGTAACTCAAGAGCTCGGGATGTCATGGATGAAACGTTGCATGTAGCCGCTCAGCATTTATACAGAAGAGAGCGCTGTGGTCAAATGCGTATATAATCGGGTTAAACTTTGCATGCATTGGCTCAACGTTTATACGCGAGAGGCGCTGCGGTCAAATGCTCAAATGCGTATATAACCACGTTCCATACCACACGATTCTCTTTCTGACATGGATGAAAACGAACGAAAGGCTCGGCATGCTGCGGCTCAGCGTCTACGCAGACAAGCACCGCCAGAGCTTCGCCCCAATCAACATCATTCACCACGTGGAGATGCGGTCAATTTTTTCAATATTTTAAAGATAGCAAGAGTTCGTATTTATATAATCTTCAAATTAAATTAATCAAACGTGTATTGCGGACGATTGTACCCTGTATAGCGCATATTTTTAATCTAGCACTTGAGAACGGAAATTTTCCTACAAAAATACAAGTGGCAATTGTGAATATGTTGTATAAAGCTGGAGATAAAAACAACCTCGAAACTTTTAATCTTGTTTCTGTTCTACCAATATCTTCAAAAAGTCTAGAAAAATATAATACATTACGGGCTACATAGTTTCTGTGAAAATGGTTCCATTCTTACGCGCAGTCAATATGGATTTAGAAAGGATTGTTCTACGGAACTTGCCTGATTAAAACAAAAATAACTAATTTCAAACAATATTGAAATAGGTTGCTAACGCTTGGAGTATTTATCGATTTTTCGAAGGCGTTCGACGGCAGAAATCATGTCACATTACTTCAAAAGATTATCTATTTTCGGTATTTGTGGTGTTGCTTTAGATGTGAGCAGGGGTTTCCCAGGAATTGAAATTAGGAGTGTGTCTAAATTTTTAAAGGGGGGTGGGGGGGCATTGAGAATAGAGGAGTCGTTGCGAATTTAGGGGTGCCTTCAAAAAACAAGGGGGGGGCGTACAGGAAAATCACTGGATATGAGTAGAAGTTATCTTAGTGATCGCCATCAGTGCGTTGAAATAAATAAAAGAATCTATCGGAACTTAGGCCACAAACTTCCGACATGCCGCAAGGAAGTATGCTTATTTTTAATCTCTACATCGATGACATTGTAAATATTGATAGCAATGAAAGTCTTATCATCTATGCTAATGATACCATTATATTTTTAGGTGCTAATACTGATCATATTATAATTAGCGTAAATACATTTTTAGAAAAAGTT
The DNA here is from genome assembly GCA_037355805.1 of Ixodes ricinus. Lineage (NCBI taxonomy): Eukaryota > Metazoa > Arthropoda > Arachnida > Ixodida > Ixodidae > Ixodes > Ixodes ricinus. The sequence continues at coordinate 6,534 of JAZHYW010011764.1, forward strand.
AAATGCTTAGGTAGAATCAAACTCTTTACAAATAAATTGCTGAAAGACCGAAGCCATTTTTATACCTCCATTTTGTTTTCTTGAAATATACTGTGTAGAAAAAGTGGGAAACCGTCAAAGTTCTCACAATTTTATTTAATTAGTACATGTCATGAGACGAAACTGTACAACACACATGTAAAAAAAATATCGAGAGTTGTAGGTTTTATGTACAAATATCACGATAGCATCCCAACTTCGGTTAAGCTTCTTATATAATTTTATATAAATTATATATAATATTGTAATAATATATAATATATAATATATATATAATATAATATATAATAAATAATGTACCCCGTTTTACTCAAAGTACAATTATTGTTTCTTAGTATAAAGGAATAGAACTGATTCGAACATTAAACTGATGCATACTCTACAAAAATAAAGCTGTTCGCATTATATGTAACACTGCGTACGATACTCATATCGGTCAATTATTTTGTGGATTTAATATTGTCCATATTCCAAATCAGTATTATTATAAACTTTTTCTCGCATTAAAAAGGTCTGTTGGGCGATACGAAAATGTATTCATATCAGTCTCCAACCTTAGGTTGAGGGAGGTTGCATCTGAGACTCGCTTTGTATACATCTGGTTAATGCCGCACCTCTATAACGAACTACAGTCATCAGATGTTGAAATGCACAGCACCAAGCTTTTTTAAATAGCTTGACTAAATTGAATATAGAAGTGCTAAGTGAATCCCGGAAAAGTGTACGTTCAATGTTTGCGAGGGAGTTCCCGTGGAATTAGTGAATATTTAAAATCTGGCTCAATCGATTACCGTTCTACCTTCTACTAACTGTTGTTTATTTATGTGTCGCGAGTATCCTAGCGAAAGCGTTGCGTATATGTACATACTGTCTGCTCTGCTGCTGCCGGGAAGGAAGGAGTCTGACAAACAACAATGTTGCTTTTTTATCTGTCTCACTTCTACAAATGAAGAAAAATAGAAATAAAACATTTAAATTTGAATACTAGGTCACATATTTATCAATGTTTATTTATGAAAAAAATAAACGTTGATGTTTTTCTGTTTATTTAATATTTTGATTTTGAAATGCTCTCTTGTAGGTACGCTTCAAACGGTAACCACGAGCCGTGTTTGCATGAATGGAACTTGAGCGCATCGACGCCAATTGTTCTTGAAATGAAGCTGATGCGCCAACTTTGACATGGACGCGCATCCAGCCCTACGGAAAAGTGGCACTATGCCGTGTCACATCTCTACATCTCAAAATGAAAGCTGCTTTTCCGGCACGAGCAGCACCAGATGACCACGTTTTACGGCCGGTGTTTCTCGCGTGGATGCCCTTTCGACGAGTGTAAAGATAGCGCCCGCAGTCTTGGGTCGCGAAACTCGTCAAATACAACTTTCTTTGTGTTATGACATAGGGGGCCGATGAAGATTGCCGCGAAGTTTTCTTTCTCCTCGCAAACCCGCAGATCCGTGTATCTTCGTGATGTTTCCCATTGAAAGAGGGCGAAAAATCCCTATCGCTCCCTTGACTGGCCTGAACAAAAGCAGCACGGTAGCAGGCGCGCGAAGACAGCCGTTACGGTTCTGCACGATGTGACGTCACGGCAAAGAGATTATAAGCTGCGACCGACATGTTTGATTGTCGCTGGTGATGGAGGCTTGGGTAAATTTCCTGTTCTAAAATGAACGCTGTCCGAAGTTGACAGTCTCGATATCGTTCATGCCTCCGCCGATGAAGCAGCCTTTACTAAAAAGCTGTCCGTCCCTGTTGTTCCTTTTATTTATTTCGGCTGGCTGGGTCAGCAACCAGCTGAGTAGCATTGATCCACTTTCGGACGAATTTTCGCTTCCGGGCAGTTGTGTCCCCCATCGGCGGGATACAAATCACTTTACGGTAGACTTTTCAGAGATTGGCCAAACTGGGACCTTTAATTATGCGTTCTTTAACGGAAATAAAATGTCATGTCGGGTTGTCAGCTATTGACGGTGATGCTCTCGGAGAACGCAGTCACGCAAGCTTTCATCGTACACAACCAAACTTGTCGCCGTCGACTTGAACGCGGGCACCATGAAATCGGTCGTTCACAACTGATAATCCTGACCCTGGCGTCAAAGCGTATGAACTATAGTGCTAACGCACACGGAACGCGCCTGCATACAACGAGCCCCGGTGCACAGGACCTCTCGGGGCTTGGAGTCTGTTACGGCCGCTCGTGAGTTCGCTGGCGGAACGCAGACCGTTTTAATTTCAGAATCTCTAGAACCATTATTTCAAAAATTGCACGCTGTGGTGTTCTCTCGTCATCGCTCAGTTGGAACGCCTCTAACAGGGTCGTCGAAACAGGAGGACAGAGAGGGGTCATTCTCCCTTCCCCCCCCCACCCCCAGTTGCGTCGAAAGAGGGGGCAAGGGGCATGAAGGTGTAGGGGGGGGGGACTGCTTCCGCTTCTGACGATGGCATTTCAGAGAGTTATAATAAAAAATGAAAACGTTTGCAGTTGTCTGTAACGTCGAATTAGAGCGCAGCTCTGAGGAGGAGGAGGGGAAAGTATGCCTTCCACCTTCCTCCATGCCCTCCCCTACTTTTCTCCTGGCTCCCCTCCCATTTTGCGGGGAAACTGAGTTGGTGTTGAGGTCACGTGGCGTCAGCTTCCTCAGAACTTAGCGGGCAGAAACGGCCCATAATGCAACACGTAGTCATGCAGACGGCGGCGCCGCCGCCGACGGCAACGCCGCTAAAGCCCGAAACGGGCGCTTCAGAGCTGCGTTCTAAAATTGGGGGAAGGGATATCGCCCTTCTTCACTACCATCACCTCTCTCTCTCTCTTCCTCTCTCCCAATCAATTTCTACCGACCTTCCTGACTCCCATTTGTCTGTGTGAATGTGTGTGTATGTTTGTGTCTGTGTGTATTGGTCGCACCTTTTTTTGTTTCCCTTCCTTAGGTTTTTCCTCGCCATCCCTCGTCGCACCCTCTTCTGTCAAACACTACCGACGTCAGTCCACACACGGCGCTTGGGTGACCCCGGTAGTGTTGTTGACAGTTCCGGAAGATGAGCTTGCTAAAGCGCGCTACACCGCGCACGGCTCTACAATATCACAAAGTTCAATCTTCGGCCTCGATTCCGAAGCGAAGATTTTGGCCTCAAATAACTCCTTTGCAAAGTTGTGAAACGTCACTTTGTCGTCACCAATAACTTCCGCCAGGCTAACGATCTTCCGACGAGAAAGTTCAGAGCATTTACAGCCCGCCTAGGTACAATTACGTATTATTAGTTCTAACGCGGCGAAGGGATGTAGGGACACGCGGGAGCGATGTCATCAGTGCAGCCGTTCAATCGCCTGGCCCACGCGCGCGCTCCGATGAAGCTCGTTACGACTTTGTGTTTCACATTCTCGTGGAATTCGAGCACCAAGAGAGCTTGGATGATTGACATCTCGTCCCGCGTGACGCCATCGTCGCGAGAGTCCAATCAGCATGCTCCGCGAACCGGGCCCAACTTTGTGTTTGACGAGTTTAGCGACCGTGGATGCTCTGTCAGAAGTTACATAGAGAACAAAAAACATGAAAACCCGCGCGCTTTGGGCTCCGGACCGGGGTCACTGCTGAACAGAAGCGACGTGGGTGCTCACGTCCTGCTAGCAAGACCGCGTCCAGCCGGTCTCAAAACACCACAATCGCGGCAGCCACGGCCGGACTGCGGGCTGAAAGGTTCTGCCATAAGCAGGAGCAGCACCGATGTAGGAGCCAGCTGCTCGTTCTGCGGTACTAGCGCTCGAGAGCTCTCGACGCCGTTCCTGCTTGGCGCCGGAGCCTTTAGGAGACTTTCTATGACTCGCAAAGTCGGGATTCGCCAGGCCAGGGCGGGGGCTACCCTCCGAGCAGCTCAACTCTCTGTAATTTTGTTTTGCGTATGTTTGTGCCGCCGGTACTTGGTCGAGTCCCAACGGCCGTGTCGTGTCTCAGTGGCAGACCAACAATTTAACCATCGCAGTACAACCGCCAGCCTGGGGTTTTTAACGTGCACCAAGCAGTAATTATACACCCCCGCACGCCGGCACGATGCTCATCCAGATCGAAACGGGCAGGGTGAAGATTGAACCCATGATACTAAAACTTGAAAGGATAAAACAGCGAGGACGAGGATGGGAGCAGGACATCTTTCAAAGATGTCCTGTTCTGAAAGATGTCCTGTTCCCGTCATCGTCCTCGGTGTTTTATCCTTTAAAGTTTAGTATCTATTAACCAACACGCTCGTTTTCAGTTGAACCCATGATTCCTGGGATCTGCGGAGCGAACTTTCGTTCCACGTTCTCCGAGCTGGTGTGCAAGCGCATTCGGCCACCGATCCCCCACTCAGCTCAGCTGTATTCAGCACGCTTACGATGGCAAAAAAAGCTCGCGTTATTTCTCACGGGCAAGGGCACACAGGGACGTGCCCGTTTTTTGCCGCAGCCATTGAGATTGTCCGCCGCAATTTTCTCGCTGTTCGTCCGCTCCCACGGTGAGCTCCTTCCCATAATGATCCCCGTTCCGAGATGCGATGCGACCTTCGTTTACATGGGCTGTCAGCCTGTGAATGCGCATTCAACGTCCCGATCCACCTCCACTTAGCACTTGAATGCGATGCTACCTTAGCGTAAATTATTCTGTTTTCACGACTGCTCTGAATGCGACAGCCTAAGTCGATTTTAGTCGCATTCATATAGACGCGTCTATAGGTGAAAAGCAAATTTGAATTGGCACAAAACAAAGTCCGGATTTATTTATATCTTCTACACCAGTTCGATTCCAGTTCATGTCATTCACTGTGGCAAAATTTATTGTTCTTTAATTTGGACAAACGCATTCTTGGTCAACCAGGTGAAGACAAAGGCTGCAATAATGCAACTAAGAACAAACCACAGCACTGGGAGTGGTACAGAACAGGGCCTCTCAAACTTTCCAATTTACCAACAGTTAGAATTTAACATTCCCGTGTGGGATCATTGCGACAGTTTCTACCAGTTCTCTCGTGCCCTCACTCTGCCTGTAACACTCAAGGCATCAATGTGTGGTGCTTGCCCAGATTCTCCATTTCCCGCCTGCCTCAGAGCCGCTGGACTGCGGCAACAGCATGGATTTTACGGTTGCCATGTCACCACCCAGTCCCCCGACCCCTCTACCACCTCAGCCATTACGTGTAGACCTTTCGAGTGAGGATGACCTAGAGGCCGCACCGAGCACTTTCGAGCAGATGCTTGCTGCCGAAATGATGGCCCGTGTGGCCGCCACTCAAGCAGGTGAAAGCAGCGCAAGGATGAGCTGCACCTGCTGCAGATGCAGCTTCGTGAGTTTCGGGCTAGTCTTTCAGCATGGACAAGCCCAGGTTTCCTGTCAAAAGCAACCAAACGAGCTGGTACGAGCCAGCTGCCTAGATCGACAAACAAAGCAAGATGCAACAACTGCCTGTCGCCATGGCCGCGCCTAAAGAGTCGGCTGATTTGTGTGATTTGTTTCATCATCACTCACGTTTATTACTACGTTTTATTTTCGTGTTTAAGAATGCTTGTAGTGACCAAGTCTGTAACTCGTTCTTTGTTCCTTGCCTGCAGTTGTCGCAACCGTTAGATCATATGTCGTCCAGCGTAGCCTAGCATTTGTTTTTAAGTTTGCTGCTGGAGCCACGGCTATTTTGGGCTGAACTATTTTGCTGGAAAAAGGCAGATTACGCCAAACTCTGGGCAGTATTCTCTCGAAGCAGAGTAGTAATCCGGTATTTTACTTTCTTAGTAATTCTGGCGTTGGGCGCATGCATACAAAACGTGTAGTCAGTCAGTCCCATACGGACATTTGGCATCTCCACTGCAGAAAAGATGTTGTAGCCATGTGCCCGTGCAATGGCCATGCTCAGGGTCTTTAACTTGCCATCACACAGCAGGGATAGACAACTGCAGGACTGGTACGCTGCGCGTACAAACAAATCGATGAGGGCAGGGTGAGCATTGAACTCAGGATCCCTATGTTGAAGCAGTGCGAGATTTCGTTCCCCGTGTTCCAACGCTGCCAGATGCGTTAATGAAATCCGCCACGGATCCCACTGCGACGGTGTCGTGTGAAATATGATGCAGAATATGCAGAACCAGGTGTGAAAGGTAAATTTTGCCATTGTTATTTTTATGTAACGCACTCATGTTTCAGGCACGTAAAGCCAGGGATTTCTCGTTTCGGGAGGGGGGGGGGGGCCCGCCCATGGCAAAATTCTGTTTGAGGGGGAGGGGGGAGAGGAGGTCCCAGCGAAATGCAGGCATTTCGGGGGGGGGCCTGGGCCCCATGGGGCCTCCCCTGGATACGTGCCTGGACTATGTTGATGTTGTGCCATTACCGTGCTGTTCCGTCTCGTTCATACAATGCTGTGATGAGCGAGTTTTGCCAAGTAGCTGGCAGTGCGGTGCAACGACGTGCGACCCCGTCCATAAACCCGTTCGTATTCTTTAATTACAGGTGCTTGCCTGGGCAGTGTCGACCCGGTGTCGCAACGCTGCACTTGGCCTGAACCATGCGCCTGTCAGCACCACTCCGTCAGCACAAACACTGTTGGTCTCCAAACCAAGATCTCAACTACTCCGAGCACGTCTCCGATTCCTGATCTTATTCGTGACTCCAGCACCTATAGGGGACGCCACTATCGGCAACATGGCGGTCGAATCCAGGTCGCCGCGCCATGTGCCAGCCTCAACGCACAACGCTGGGGCATCAGCGAGCGGGAATTGACTCCAAATGGTCAGTTCTGCTTTTTATTCTCCACGTTTGAACCTCTGGCGATGTGTTGGGTAAAGTTGTGAGCTCAGAGGTTTGATTCTCTTCGAGGAATGAGTGGTGCTGACTGCCCATCAGTCCTTCCATCAGGCTGAGGAACGTTGAGAAACGCAGAATGTCTGGCTCATGCGGTTCCATAGGTCGCGTGCAGAGCAACCCTTGGGTCACAAGGCGATACCACGGTTATGACACAGACACCGGTGCAGAACTGTTCCTGTCGCGCAATCCACCGACACAACATGCAAACACAAGCCAGAAGAGACGAGCAGAACAAGCAGCGACCTGGTCCGGCTGGGTCTGGTTTTCCGTTTGGTGTCGCGTCTTTCGCTTTGCTGGAGTCGTACAACGGTAGACTATGACACTCGAGCGAACGGATGGTACGCCATCATCGACATCAACTATCTCATGGATTCGCCCGATCCCCCAAAGCGTCATCCCTGGTGGTAATTCCACACTGCCTGGTGATAGTTGGGGGGAGAAAAGTGTCTTTAGAAGGCGAGAGAGGAATCACAGGTTTGTCTTTTAGACTTAGGCTAGGTGGCACAAGCCGCCCTTGGCGCAAAGGAGACTAGCCATTAAAACGGTTATGACAGCGAAAATGCCGCACGAAACAGATGAGGTTATTGTTGAAACAGGAATGCTCATAGGCTACTTAGTATATACACCAAGTTACGCGAGTTTTAGAGCCCTCGGTAAAGTGCACTGTTCAGCTACATTAGCTCCTTGGTCATTTTCATCTGGCAACCAGGGGAACACTGCCCAAGGTAGTCGCTGTGGCCATGGTGTCCATAAACCACGTGATCATTGTCGGTGTCATTTGCTTCCGTTTGTCGCTCTAGTTGGACTCGGGCGTGGTGACAAGTGGTGACAAGTGGTGACTTCAGCGCTCGGACCAATACGAGCGTCGCGCAGCTGTAGAATGCGGCCCAGCTCAGTTGCCGCTCCAGCGATGACACCAAGAGTGACGACGGAAGAAAGCCGATGCCACGCGACCATCGAATTGAATCCGATTGAAATGCTTGTCGGTCTAGTGGGGCTAGGGAGGGGATCTGTGGCCGAGTGCGTTAGCGCACCCCAGCTTGGAGAACGCGGAGCGAAAGCTCCAGCTTGCAGAGCCCAGCGATCCTGGCAAATAGTTTATCCTGGATTCAATCCCACCCCTGCCTGCTTTGCCCAGAAGAAAATCGTACCGGCGTGCGGTAGGGAGTGTTTCATACACACGTGCGCTTTTGGTTGAGTGGTGACATCTCAGCCATTTTTCGCCAATCGTTTTTTCAAGCATTTTTGAAGTGCACGCCATCTGGTGTCACTTAGCTCGAGCGCGTAGCTTTTGGCTAATGTTGTTGTTTGTTGTTTATTTTGTAATAAAGAAAATAAATATAGTGAAAAGGAAGGAAACGGAAACGCGTAGAACGAAAGGTTAGTCTCCCGTAAGCGGGGTCAGCTTTTTCGTCCTACAGGGAGAGGGAGAGGGGGAAAAGATATAGGTAGAAAAGGTTAAAAGCACACACACACGAAAAAACTGTACATTGGCCCTTAGGCAGGGCGCATTAAACAGTCAGGGCGGGTTCTCGATGTCGTGATTTGCGCTGATCAGGCTGTTATTTTTCAAAGTCGAGAAGAGAGTCCTGCCTCATCCACGAAGTCAAGCACCGCCTGGAGTGCAGTGGACCGCTTGGCCCGTGATCCTCTCGGGAATAGGAGTTCTTGTGTTGTGCTGGCGTCGATGTGAAGTTTTCCGAGGGTTTCTAGTAGCGTCTTTCTCTGATCCTCAAGCGCTGGGCAGGTCCAAAATATATGGTCGATGTCTTCGGGTTCATTGCATGAGCTGCAATCTTTTGTGTTTGACCGTCTGAGGAGGTGCAAACGGACGTTGGTGTTCGAGCAACCCGTTCTCAGTCTGTGTAACTGCGATTCTTGTTTACGGTTGAATTTTTTCTTTTGTATCGGGAAAGGTGGATAACCAGCTGCCGTTTCTGCGTCAGGGTGTTGTTTTGTTAATTCTTGGTGGATTATGACGCGTGCGGAGTTGTACTTATGGATAGCAATCGTTGGGCAGGCATCTTTGTGTGCTGCCAAGGCAAGACCGTCTGCTTCCTCGTTTCCTAGAATTCCCACGTGTGATGGAATCCACTGGAAGTATATAGTGATCCCCGCATCGTTTGCTTTCCGTGTGAGTTGGGCGATAGATTTTGCAAGGGGACAAGCTGTGTTGAGGTTTGCCAATTGCATTAGTGCGCCTTTCGAGTCAGTGAAGACAGCAAGGTCTATTGAGTTTATGTATTTTGGCACTTGTGTGATGGCAAGCCATATAGCTGTAAGCTCGGCTGTTGTTGAGCTAGTGCAATTGCTCAGCCGATCTTTACAACTCAAGCCCATTTCAGGGACGACGTAGGCTGCTGTGGCCGAATCGCCTTTCACACTGCCATCTGTGTAAACATGAATCATATCTGCGTAGGTGCTGATTGTTTCGTTTCCAATATAACGAGCCACCGTCTCTGCGACTTTTTTCCGTCTTGGAAGGTCGAGAATGTCTGTCGCTATTTTGAGATGGTTGTCCTCTCGATGCGGAGGCGGGATGGGGGGTACGTTCTCTGGGCATCCGATGATATCCAGGAAGGTCTGCGCCACCTTTCCGAAGTGGGAGGATGACCTTGCAGTCACTGAGTTTAGCAAGGCGTATGAAGACTCAGTACCAGCAAGTCTCGTTATCTGGCGCAAAGCCCGTTCTTTTGCCTGTAGTTGAAGGGGGAGTCGCTCGCCTCTACCAGGGTGGGAACGTTCTTTGATGAAGCGGGCAGGCCGAGGCATATACGGATCGCTTTCCTGTGAAACGTCTCCAGCATCGTCCATTGTCGTTGTTGAAGATTCAGGAGAGGCAGGGCATACATAATTCTATTAACAATAAGACCTCGATAAAGTGTCATCATTGTCTGCTGGCTGCAGCCCCAGTTTTGACCGGCGATTCGGCATAGCGCTCCAAGTAATTTCCGTGCCCCTTCTAGCACCGTTTGCACCGCCGGCCGCCAGTTGACTCGATCGTCGATTATGACTCCAAGGTAGCGAACTTGTGATTCTCTTCTGATCCGGTTGCCATAAATCTGTAAAGTAGAATATTTTCCCTTCAATCGACCTCGTGGTCGGTATGTAAGAACTGTTGTTTTTGCTGCTGACAAAGTAAGGCCGGCATGATGAAAAATGAGGTAGCAACATTCAGGGCTTGTTGCAGTTTGGCTTGTACGGTCGTGGAGATTTCTGTAGGACCTGTGCACCATAAGGCTACGTCATCTGCGTAGATGGCACAGTTGACTGGGATGGCTTCGAATTGTGGGAGAATTGGGGAAGTCCCGCCATTACTATGTTGAATAGTAACGGACTGAGCACACTCCCTTGCGGTACACCTTGGGTAACGGTGCGTGTTGTGCTGGTGTGTCCACCCATTCGTATTTGAAATGTTCTACCACTTAGAAATGCTCGAACGAATTGTAGAGACCGTCCTCCGACCCCGATGAGCTCTAGGCGCTCAAGAATGACACTGTGCGGAAGTGCATCGAAGGCGCGGTGTATGTCGAGGAAGACGACGTGGGCTACCTTCCCTTCTGTCTTTGCTTCCTCCAAGGATGATGCAACGTCCCCTATTGAATCTGATGCTGACCGGCCTTGGCGAAATCCAGATAGTTCAGTCGGTAGTGCTCGCGTGCGCTCCAGTTGCCAACTGATTCGTCGGTGAATCATTTTTTCTAGTAGCTTGCACATGCATGAAGTAAGAGATATAGGTCTGTATGATGTTGGTTCATGTGTAGGCTTACCAGGCTTTGGAATGGCTATCACAATTGAGTGTAGCCATGTATTTGGCAGATTGCCAGAGCTCCATATTTTGTTAAGGTGCTCCAGTAGTCTTGGCCTGAAGCACACGTCTATGTTCTTGATGGCTTGGTAAGTAATGCCGTCAACCCCGGGTGCGCCGCGTCGGCGACATCGTGAAAGCGCGTAGTTTAACTCTGTCATTGTAAAGTCGTCGTCAATTGCTATTGGGCTAAACGCTAAAGTGGGCGGTTTTGGTACCGACGGGGTTTCTTTAGGTGCCTCAATAGTTTGGGAGAATGTATCCGCAAATATTTCCACAAGTTCAGCAATCGAGATGTTGCGTTTGATAGCTATTGCCGCAAAGGGCGATGTCGGGCTCACGGGGCTGAGGAGGCTTTTGACTGTCGTCCAGGGCTGCCGTGACCCTGCCTCGGTGTTGAGCGATTCACTCCGGAGCTGCCACTGTTGTCGTCCTAGGCGCACTGTGTGACGGCGGAGTATAGCTTCGAATTTTCGCGATGCAGTCCAGTCTTTTGGGGCATCTGTTCGCCGAGCAATTCTTTGGGCACGCCGCGCCAGCGTCCTTATTTTGAGGTATGTCAAGTCAGGAACCGGTTTGTTAATGGGAAGGCAGACTAATGTAGTTGCCTTTTTCATTGATAATTCAATGGCCTCCTCAAGAGATGGAGCGTTTGGGCTCGTGAGAATGGTCGTAAGGGCAATTCGGTATTCGTCCCAGTTTATAACACTGTGCATTCGCTTCTTCGGAGGAATGCTCGCTTGTGGAGTAAGCCGGATGGGGAGGTGATCTGATCCCCAAGTGTCCGGTTCAGTATCCCAGACCATCTTAATCTCAGGTGATACAAATGTCAAGTCTAAGACGCTCACTTTGCTGAGGTGAGCTCTGACGTATGTCGGATTGCCAGAGTTTAGGCATCGAAGTCCAAGTTCCCTGATCATATCAAGGAGCGTGGTCCCCCGAGGAGTGCAGTCGTCGCTTCCCCAAGCAAGATGGTTTGCATTGAAGTCTCCGCACCATATAAGTGGTCCTGGGCAGCGCGCACGAATGGTTCGCATTGTGACTGGGTCCCATGGCTGGTTTGGTCGGATGTAGCTTGAAATTATCGTAACGTTTTTATCCGCTATGCGAATTTCTGCTGCAACGTGCTCGTCGTATTCCGTGTTCAAGTCTTTTAGATCAATTTCATTTTGGTGAATATGTCTTTTTATTAGTAGAGATGCTCGTGATTTGCCGTCAGTATGAGGACTATGGCTGTTGTATTGAACGTACGGGGAGATGCGCTGTGAGCCTGGGGTGACGTATGTTTCTTGCAAAGCAAGGACATCTATTTGGGTTTGCAGTAGTCGGCGCCGAAGGTTTGCAAGGCGAGGGCGAAGACTGTTTACATTCCATTGTATAATTGTCGGCAGTGTTTTTATCGGTTTACCTACAGGCATGTTGAGCTAAGGAACTGTATTATAGTCAGTATCGCCCTAACTTCCGCGATGTTATTATCAAATATTGAGTTTGTTGTTGTCCTTATTTCAGTAATAAGTATCAGAGGATTCTTTTTTCCAATGTCGCTCACTTCTTTCTGGAGAATTCTATGTTGAGCTGAAGAGGTGGATGGGTTTTGTACCGTGAATTACTCGAAAAGAGCAACTAAAAGAGGAAAAAGGAATTCAAATGCCTGTTGCGCAAGGCGAGCAACTGGAGTCGAAAACTGGGCAAGGAAATCACGTATGAGCTTCTCTGCCGCAAGGATGATTGCTGACCAGACTCCAGAGCTGGGTTGCGAATGGTCAGATGGTTGGTCAACACGGGGAGGATGTTGTTCATTGTGCCTCTTTGTTGTCAGTATCTGGCTGTAGGACGGTCTCGTGCGTTCTTGTTTTTGTGAGAAATGATGTCCCAGGGTTTTGTTCTGGGCCGGTGTTTTGACACAAGTCTGGTTTTGGGGAAGTGTCTCTTTCCGTTGGTGTTCTCGTTGAGATGTTTTACTGTCTATTATTTTAGTGGAGTCCTCCTTTTGTGTTGTGCTTGAAGTTGCAGTAGTGGTGGAGCGAGCGGCTGTGAGGTTCTCTTGAGGGATAGGTTGTTCCAGGGCCGGAAAGTTGGTCGCATTTGTAACCGAGCTGCGAGCTGTTCTGTAGTCGAGCTTGTTGACTTGACGTATGCGACGTATTTCAAGCTCATCTTTCCATATAACGCACTGGTGAGATGAAGCTTCATGGTTTTTGCCACAGTTGCAACATCGTGTAGGTGTCTCATCGGCGTTGCATTCTGTTCGCTGGTGTGGCCCAGAGCATCGTGAACATGTTGGTGCATGTTGGCATGTAGATGCAATATGTCCGAAGCGAGAACATCTGTGGCACTGTATTGGCTTTTCCACGAAAAGTTCCACTTTGTGCCGAACAAGCCCTAGGAATATGTAGTCTGGAAGTCTTGCAGATGCGAATGTTATTGCGACAGATGCGGACGTACCGAGCCGACGTGCAGATATCACCGGCGTGTTGTCACTCGATCTAAGCTGAGCTATGATGTCTTTCGAGTCAATCTTGATAGTTGCGTCTATACCCTTGATAACTCCTGTTGCTTGAGAGGGTGACCGTGGCTCGAATGCTCTCACCGGGATTCCTAGCAGTGACGACACCTTCAGAAGCGAGGAGGATGCAGCCATGTTTCGAGTGTCAACCGATAATAAGTTGAGTCGGTAGTTGGGACGGATTTGAATTACTGACGCTGGCGCGTGCGATTCGAGCAGCTCGGTGAGTTTCAGTTCGTTCAGCTTTGTTATTATCTTTGTTTGATCTATGGGCATATAAATAACTGTAAGTGCTGGAGACTTGTTCTCGATGGAAATGATGGTACTGCTGCTCGATGACGTTGATTGGGCCCCATGACGACGTTTCTTGGCTTTCTTAGACAGCTGCAGAATAAAGCCCTCATCGTCAGTCGTGCCCATGCTCTCTGAGTCGCTGATGTCATGAAGGCGTTGCCCAGGGGTCAAATATTCTGTGTCCATGTTAATTTCCGAAGTTAAAGATAAGGATGTGGGGACGTTCGTGCAGTCGCCTTTAGGTGGTTGAATTGGCGAGGGTAAACTAGGCGCCGGTGGAGACAGGGTTGGGTTGGTCTCTGGTGCAGTCTGTGGTTGCGCAGGTGGTCGATCCCCGTCTGCCGAGGACATGCCGCAGCGGCAGGTGGACCTACCGGAACCTCAGAGGTGGCGACTTCTTTTATATTGGATTAATTGCAGAAAAAGTGAGGAGCAGTAGAATCGTTCCGCACGCTAAGGACACTTCGTCGTCGTTCCTCCTTGGCTAATGCGTAGACGCCATTTTTACCACCTAAGCCACGCACCAAGTGCGTCAGAGCGTCACGCGCTGGCACATTCAGGGCAACAATAGATGTCTTCGCCCTGAGACAGACAGACATGGAAACACGCTAGCGTGCGGTCGTGTATCACTACTGCGCGTTAAAGGGGCGATGCAGCAATTTTTGTACTTTGCGCAAATACCGCTTAAAACGAATCCCTGACGTTAATGACCTATAAAACACGCGTTCGTTTTTCACCCCAAGCAATAGAAGACCCAGAAAAAAAATCAAAGAAAAACGAGCAGCGTTCACCCACTCAACTCGCAGCCAGAACAAGCGGCCACGTGATCTGGAGCCGATTATATGCCGCCAATGATGATCATTGCCATGCGCTGGGGTTGGCAAAGCACAGGACACGCGCTGAGTTCCCGACATTGTTATGGCTCGGCTATCGTCGCCGTTGCAGCGATTGGACACGGGCCACTACCCGAATGCTTCTCGAGCTAGTAATTATCACGAGCCCAAATCGAGTGCGCACGCAATGCTCGGGTCCAATCTATGAACCGCATTCAAATATCGTCACCGGAGGATACTGCGATACCCACGTTACGTCATCAAATTTTGCAAAGGAGAGATTGAATGAAAATGATCGCTTTTGTCCTCGAAATTACACCGCAACAACGGAGATTCTTGGCCAGTGGCGTTGCGTGTGAGTATCCTTGAGTCCCACTAGTGCCAGTAAGCTCGTGTAAAGTGAAAAACATTCCAATTGAATATCGTTGCACAGCTCCTTTAAAGACCCAACGGTAGCAGTGGTACTATACTGACTAAGTTGCTCATCTGCAGCGGAAATCAGTGTCGCCGCACTTCAAAGGCAGACCGACCTTTCTCTGTCTAAGCACGAACGTCAAATAGACCTATCGATAAATTACCCAAGCATCAAGAAGAATGCTGCAAATGTCATTATACGCGCCACACGCGCTAGCCTTCCCCGTATAAAGATTCGAAGTAAACAACCAAAATACAGGCGTTGAGGAACGCGCCTGCAATATTTGCCATCTTGTATATTACGTCATCATATGATTACCCTCATTGGGCGCGGTACCACGTCCAGTGATTTTAACTGGGTGTTTACAGGGCGACCGGTACAGACCTTCGGCCTTTCTGCGAACGCTCGACTTTCCCGAGCCAAAAGAGTGAAATAAAATTAAATGTGTTTTGTTTTAGGCTTTTTCTTCAGAACAGTTACTACTGTAGACGCCTGCACGTGCGGCGCGTGTAACTACTGCCTACCGGATGTGAACTATACTCTGTTTCACCCTATGATGTGCCGCAGGGAAGGCTACAGGCACGAGCTTCTTGCTCTGGGGCACATCTCGGCGGCACAAGCTCTCGTGCACTAAGGGCTGCTCCCAACACTATGAGCTCGCGCTTCTAGCCTTCGCTGTGGTACAACATAAGGTGAAACGGAGTATAGTGCGTGCGGTGGCTCCAACAGCAGGGCCACTGCAGCGACGTGAAGTCAGAGTCGCGTGTTTGTCCATAGTATCTCGAGTACTAAAAACAAAAGGCCCATTGTTACGCCGCGTTAACCTCGATTCACGAAAGATTGATGGACTTGGCAGTTTGCCCCACATTACATCTTGTATTGACCGCTATAATGCTTATCAGTGTCGCCAGGCAGTCCAGTTCCCGTCCCGAAACCCCCATGAACGCGACAAAGGCGATGCCATTCTTTCCAATTTCACCCGTTGTAGCCGAAGACGTATTTCCGTAGACGGAAGAAAGGGGAAAGGGGGGGGGGTGTTCACAGAGGCCATTTTCAGCCGGTCTAAAACGATCGGTGAAGCAAACCGAGGCTTTGGAATCGCCCGGAAATTAAACGCATTGTCTCACGATGCCGCTACGTATAAAACGCCCCACTTCCCTCTCACTCGTTCCCCTAACTTACCCGTATTTCTGTTTTGTGTGCTTTTGTTTACACCGTACAAAAGCCGAATTTGTGTGACGTAAAGAGTGAGACGGGGTCAGGCTTTACGGCTATGCGTATGGCTTCGGATACGCCTTTGTCTCTCCGGTTTCGTCTTTTGGTTCTTCGGGTGGCTTATATAGCCGATCCTAGCCGATCCAAAAGGTTGCATCAGATGAAGACAAAGCAACCCTCCCTCTCGCTTCTCGGCAGGGCGCGAGCCGCACGACCAAGCAGACACAAATATAGCGATCGCTGTGCTTGTCTCATATTCTTTATACTTTCGTTGTTTCCTGCTACAATGTGGAGGGAAGAACGAGAGAGCGTGGACAATGAATTTAAGCCGGAAGGAAGGATCTTTCAAATCGATAGTTATCGGGGAACGCTAGGAAGTGAGAGAGGAGAAAAAAAAAGGGGGGGGGAGCCAAAGCATTGTTCGGCGGTACTGATTGTGTTTCGCAAAAGCAATTTGCAGCAGATCGGTTCTCATTACCATGCTTCTGTTTTGTTCTTTCGTTTCGTGATTTTTTTGTGTTTTCTTTTTTTGCTTTAGTTCCCCAGGGTTACTTGGTGTTAGCGGCGCGGCTCCGTTGCTCGCTTTTTAATTTCATGCCTCGCTTCTCTGAGAGACCCGAGACCCCCCTGGCGAGTGTTTCTGAAGGACGCTGATTAAAAGCTCATTGGGAAAAATCAAGTTGAAGACGCAAAGACGTGCGATGTCAGTTAGCACGTTTCGTGTCGTGCCTTAAACTCGTTAAATGTTTGTCGCTGAGGTATCTCTAATAACTGCGTTGTGCGTATACGTCGTAACAGCGAGAAGTGAGTCAGCTCCAATGGGTGACTGGAGAAATTTAGCCAGTGGAGTACGACTGCTAGCCTGGGGTCTTTAACATTCATCACGCCCTATCATACATGAACGCACGCCTGCACGATGCTCATCCGGATTCAAAAGGGGCAGGGGAGGGGACTGAGGTGTTGGACGTACAGAGGACCAAGGAGGTGTTGGACACCAACAAACACTCCCACTCTCCCAAAGTGGGCGCAAAAAACGCCAACACGAACACGCGCCCGGAAAAACGAAACACACAAAAGGACAATGACAGGATGCCCTGTCGGCGCTTTCCACTAAGACAAAACCCAAGGCACAAACTCAAACAGCTCAAGGGACGGCCGCGACAGGGTCCAACGCTTTCGCAGCGAACGGCTGGCAAACATGATAAAACGATCCCCCCTGCCCAAAATCCCACGGAGCCACCCCTGCAGAGGTACACACGCTCACGTGCGCTATCGGCACCGACTCACCACACATGGAGAAACCGGCGTATATATATATAAAAAAACACCTGTATAATAAAGAACGAGCAACGGAACAAATATTGCACCGGGAACAAAGGCTTGCCACACGTGCAAACATGGAGGATAAACCTGGACGGTGAAAAGGGAAAGCCTTTGAGTCGCCTCTCTTCCCGTTTCTTTTCTGGTTCCAACCTCTGCTCCCGCATCCAGAAAATCGAATAAGAACAACAGCCGTAATGACGCAACTCATGAATTAATAACCTCTCCAAACGAGTTGTTGCGAGCCCGCCCGCATGCGCACCCTTCCAAACCCCAGGACGCTGTGCGAACCGGCGAACGCATGCACCGAGGTTTGCCCGGAAATGAGCATCCGAAATCACGGCATTCAACTTTTAAAAGTGTCCCCCCTTCCCCCAACTCCCATCCTTCTTCGCAGACGGATTGAAACAGCCTTCCCCAGGCCGCAACCCCCCCCCCCCCTCCCCTCTCCTTCCCCCAAAAGAGAAATTGGGGGCGGCTTGCTTTGAAAGCGATCCGCGGACTCCGGCTTCGGGTAGTTTGCTACCCTCCGTTTTATCTCGCGATGGACCGCAGCGGGCGCTACGAGCCAATCCCAGCCAATCCAGCGCTCTGAAAGTATAAGGTGACCACGCGCTTCGCGCCTTGCTGCACCCCCACCCCAAGGTCACGTGACACTCGCACGGCGTTGGATTGGTTCCGACGGCTCCGTCTCACCTGATAAGGTGAGGCGGAGTTTAGCGGCGCGGCACGTGGCTGCGGCTTCGGCTAGGGCTTTGAGCCTGGGGACCGGCGGGCAGCCTTTACGGAAAGTGCGCCCCCTTACGAGCGGGGACTGAATTGAACTGGAGGGAGAGAACTCGCGGCCGGGGCATTTGTCATCTAGGGTGCCGCTGAGCTGCCTTTCGGGTTTGCTCGCCAGTGCTGCGAGATATTTCGCGGTGAATCTATGCGCGAGCGTGTGTGCTCAAGAGATGAGGGTGGATATCGTTTTATGTGTCTGTGTGGTGTGTGCGAGCGTTTGTGTGTGTGTGTGTGAAAGGGAAACGTGGGGAAGCAGTTGTACCACGTGGGTTCTTCGTAGTTGAGGGTGCGTCATGGGTGAGATCGGAGCACGTGATCTAACCACCGGCACGTCGAAGCCACGCGCCTCGCTTTCGTGCGGTGGGTCTTGAAATGAATGGCCCTTGGTTGGGTATCGGTGTAAGGCTTGAGCGGGCTAATTGGCCTGTGGGACCGCTTTTGAAAGACAAATGGGAGTGCCCGTAGTCCGGCGCTCAAAAATGAAACAGCGTGCAGCGGTACTAGACACGGAATCTGGCGCCTAGGAATCTGGTACTACTTTCACACGATTGTCTATCAGTACCATTTTATTTGATTTGTTTTGGTAATAGGCGATATCTTTTGTCTACTAGGAAACAATTCTAGCATGATGCTTTACTAAAATTACGCAAGAGTGATGATATCGTACGTCTTTTAAATTTCAATGGTGTGAAATCTTTCCAAGCCTTCACTTGAGGTTTTTTCCTAATGATTTTTTGCCATTTTGAATATTAATAATATTGATAATAATATATAATAGTAATATTAATATTAATAAATTTATTTACGCAGGATGCATTCAAGACGACACTAGACAGGTTCGTCGAAGCCAACAAGGGCTTGTAGGACTAAACCTAAGTTGCAGTGGCAAATAAGGAAGTTCTGGAAAAAAACAACAACACATGGTCTCTTTAGTTGTAAAATCTACAAAAATGTAAGTCAGAAAGTTACTGTCAAAGTGAAGGGAAAAAAATGAAAGTCGCTTACAACCCCCTGTAACACCGAATTAGAGCGCAGCTATTCAGAAGGAGGAGGGAAGGGTGCTGAGGTGAGCGTGTACCCCTCCTCCCTCCTCCTCACCACCTCATCCTGCCTGCTACTCCTTCCTCCGAGCGGCGTCGGCGTAACCGTGAGGTCACGTGACCCTCGTGACCTCACGGGGGCCACGTGACCTCACGAAGGTCACGTGACGTCATCACGATGACGTCATCAGTGACGTCACCAGTGACGTTACGCGTCCCATAATGCACCGCGCGGTTACGCCGACGGCGACGGCAATGCCGCTCAAATCGGAAACGGGCGCCTAAGAGCTGCGCTCTAAAACTGTACCATGAAAGTATAAACTATATGTCTATTGTCGGTTACAGGGTAAGAAGGTAGCGGCAAATGCCCCTCAATGGGAATCATATATCCCTCCGCCACCTCCGCATCTAATAGCGTCCCATCGTTTCCGTGACGTCGCGGCCAACGCGCGAGGAGAGTCTTGCCTTTCTGTACATATTTGCTTTATCTTTCGACTTTGACTTAGCATTGTGGAAGCCACGAGTGGGAGATTAGAGTTTTCCCCTCCGATGGAAACAAAGACGACTTTCGGGGATTAGCTTCCCCCTCCGATGGATACAAAGGCTGCTTTCAGGGGCTCGATTCCTCCTTCGATGAATACAAAGGTAGCTTTCTTAAAAAGTGGGATCGGAGACAAGTTGGAATCCATTGAAGGGGAACAAGGAGCGTTTCCAGTGAACTCTTCTTTCAACTGCGGAGAGATTTGAAACGGGCGCATCACGCTTTGTGAGAGGAGCTTCTCCTACCTTCTTGACTTGTAACCGACAATATAGTACAAAGGAAAAAAAGAGGTATGGCAAAGAAGTTCCAGTCGTATAGCACCAGAACTTGATGATAGAAGGAGTCATACACATGCACACACACACGCACATATGCGCACACGCAAGTACACAGACATTACTGCATTACACTACACAAATAATGTTGACTCGAAGAAAGATTCTTAGGAGGAAGCAACACCAATTATGGCGAATCAAGAAAATGAGTTCTTACAAGGCTTCTTCATCGATGGAAAGAAGGTGGAGTGCTTTTTTAAGTTTATATATGGAAGTAATCTCTGAAAGGCTTGGAATAGGTTAAAAATCAGGGGACGTAGTACAAACGCATATTTTTGCCGTAGCGTGTATAACACATCGGAGAGAGGAACCTTGAAGCCTTCCGCAAGTTTCGGAAGGAGGAGACCTAAAATCATTATTCCAGTTGTAATTGAGTAAATCTGTCTCCAGAAATAAGGACTGAGTAATGATAATAATAATAATGATAGTAATAATAATAATAATATATATTAATAATAAGCATTTCTT
This sequence comes from Ixodes ricinus, assembly GCA_037355805.1. NCBI lineage: Eukaryota > Metazoa > Arthropoda > Arachnida > Ixodida > Ixodidae > Ixodes > Ixodes ricinus. The sequence continues at coordinate 26,955 of JAZHYW010011764.1, forward strand.
TTAAACAAATAAAAAACAGTGACGGGAGCTCGTTAAATAGTGAAAGAAAACGAAGACTAAGTTTTTGTTCTTGTTTCTCAAAAATTTCGAAAAGAACTGTCGATAAAGCGAATCGAGTGCTCGACGTGACGCAGTCAGCGAGTTCATCAACCTGTTCAACTTTTTCTCTTTTTCATTGTTCGATTTTCCCTAATTTTCTCCACCTGCTTATGCAATACATCTAGACGTAGAAAACAAAAGAAAAGAAAAGGGCCATATCTAAATAGTCGGAAGCAAAGAGAGGATTGAATCATCCGCCCATCTAATAAAAGGAAAGTCCTCCAATATTTGGCCAACTCAATCTCCCGAACCTTCAAGCAAAACACACACACGCACACACAAAAGATGGATCTTGGGATGGGAATTACAATACCCGGAAAGAACGCCGTATATAGAGTGTTTGGTGCTATTAAACAACGTTGCTTAGTGGTGAATGGATCAATCTAGGTGTGACTCTGAGTGAGAACCGGTAGTGTTTAGACGGTCATACAGAATACGATGGTCGGTCTGAAAGAGACGAAGAAGAAGAAAAAGGAAAATCCTCTTAGAGCAGTGGTCGAAATCAGTTGCAAATCTCGTCAAGCTTTTGTCTTTTCACGTCTTGATTGGACGTTGGGTTTGAACGTGGACCGAGGACTCACGTCCGAACACTCGGTTAATAACAGCTTGCTCCTTTTCGGCGTAAAATGTGTGGACGACGCCCACGGGATTTTCTCACGAGTACTGTAAATACCGTCTGTCTCCAACGGCCCAATGTCGTAGTTTTATTTTTATACATCGCTTCACCTTACGTCCAGACAGAGCTGGCACTACGAGCTGGTGGAACCAAGCGGACAGCGTGAAGAGCCCACCCTCGTGGTGTTCGTCATGTTTGTGTACGCTTTCTATCATCGTTAAACCAGTCAGAAAAGGAAAAGGCTCAGTGACTTGCACTTTTGACGCTGCTTAATTGCTCCATTTCCTCGTAGCATCGGCTGCGTCTGAACTTATGCTGAAACGAAGTTTCGTTTCGTAGTTCTGGTACATTATTTTAATTAAAACACTGTTGATATTGCTTTTATTAATTTCCAACCTTTATAATTAACTGTAATAATAATAAAAAAAACACAAATTTTGAAAGTGCACAAAATTCGATTACCGACCGCAAAGAGCGTCTGGAGAGCTCTTCTCTGAATGTTTGGAAGAAAGAGATCTCTCTGAAGCATTATAGACGCTTTACACACGTGCCAGACTACGGCCGCCATGGCCGACCTTCTCATGTCTTGCCGAGATACGGAGCCACTGAAACGGGCGTCGACGAGCCTCGACAAAGGCCAATGCTGAGGAGAAGGACGCAATAAAACCTAAGTTGGCAATGACGTGGCCTGCAATGATAATGACGTAATGAAATAAACGGAATAAGAGAAAACAAAAACTGAATGTCGGTTATGGCGGCGCCCATGCACAACTGCTTCAGAGCGGCTATACTTCATTTCAGCTGATGTAAAGACGCAGCCGATGCTACAAACGCGAGCATGTTGCCCTGAACGGTGCTTGCACTGCATGAGTGCGCGTGCTTGGCAGAGAAGCCTAAAGCCCGGAGCTCGATCTTCTAGCTTCTGCTACGCTCACACCAAAGTGGAACGGAGAATGCGGAAAGTCGTTTTCTTCCTGCTCAGGAGGTGGCCGTGACGTCAAAACGACGCTGAGCTATAATTGGCTGATTAAAAAAAATTGTGGGTAGACCTCAAGGCGTCTAATATTGAGGTCTACCCACTATTGTTTTTAATCAGCCAATAAGAGTTCGGAGTCGTTCTGACGTCACCGCCACTCCTGAGCAAGAAGCAGATGACTTGGTCTCCGCATAGTTATCTTTGTTTTTATTATGTCGCCGCTTCGTGGGATCCTTCAAAGTCACGACCAGAGGCTGAAGATGTGCGAGTAATCCATGAATGATCGTCGATCAGCAGAGTACTAATTGTACTCCAGAAGGTATCCAAGATGTAACTGATTCGAATACTTAAGAATAAGTGAGATCGTGACTTAACGTTTGTCATGGAAAGGAAAAACCCATGCCGATAAACATAAGAAAGCGGTAATGGTTTATCTTACTGTTGTGGTCAAAGTAAGCTGGGGCTTTTGGCCCATCTAAATAAGCAACGCGTTACGGTAAGGACGCCTCAACCATCCTGGGAGCTCAAATGACTGTTGCCAATACTTCGAAGCCTTAGCTGAAATCACAGAAAATGATCTTCGTCCTACGAATGTGTTGTTATAGTTGGCGAGAAAGTAAATCAGTATCGCCCGTGTTTCCTAAAGCCGAGGTCGCACTGCTCACACATCATACAAAATGCAGTCTGCAAACACGAGTCACCACCTTATCCGGGGATCGAATGCCGCGTGCCAAGTTTCTCTTTAAACGCCTTTCCATGCGGCATTCGAAGCACGAATCTCACGGTGACTCGAGTTCGAATCTCTATGTGAACTGTCTTTTATATGATTGCATAAGCAGTGTGAGCCCGGCTTAAAGGGGTCATGAAACGATATCGGGTTGAAATTTTCGTGACTTTGCAGAGGCGTACTGGTCCTAGTCTGGCTCAAGTTTTCTATAGACGCTTTACACACGCGTCAGATTGAGCTGCCATAGCCGCCCTTCTCTTGTCTTACCGAGATGCCCAGCCACTGAAGCGGGCGTTGACGAGTCTCCACAACGGCCTATGCTGGGGGGAAGGACACAGTAACACTTAAAATGGCAATAACCTGTCCTGCTGTGGAAATTATGAAGTCAAGCGAACGGATTAAGAGGGGACAAAAACTGAAGGTCAGTTATGGCGGCGCCCATGCACAGCTGCTGTAAAGCGTCTATACTCTGTTTCACCTTATGATGTACCGTAGGAAAGGCTACAAGCACGAGCTCCTTGCTCTATACTTTGTTTCAGCTTGGGTCCAGACGCAGCCGATGCTACGAGCGCGAGCGTGTGGCCCTGAATAGTGCTTGCATTGCACGAGCGCGCGTGCTTCGCAGGGACGCTGGAAGCCCGGAGCTCGCGCTTGTAGCATCGGCTGCGTCTGGACCCAAGCTGAAACGAAGTATAGGGTACATCTACGCGGCACAAGCTCTCGTGCAACAAGGGCAGCTGCCAACGCTATGAGCTCGCGCTTCTAGCATTCGCCGCGGTACAACATAATAGAGAGTTTTAGTAGATCGTTCCGATGACTCCGATAACGATACCCGATACTCTGCCTCCGCCTTTGCGCTTGCATATATAGTATCGTTATCGGAAGTATCGGAGGTATCGGAACGATCTACTAAAACTCTCTAATGTGAAACGGAGTATAGCACATACCGCCATTGATTCAGAAGTTTCTTAGTCGCGGTGAAATTGAGAGTATAAAAGGGGCTAATTTTTCACTCTTGCCTTCGCAAAGCTTGATGACGTATTTGTGGGATAGAAACCAGCCGCCTGACGACTGTCGAGTGCGGCTCATGGATTGGACACTAGAAGTGTGTGAGCACTCGGTTTCGGCTCGTAACAATCAATGCCCGGGGGACACTCTGGTAGTGGCTCGTGTCCAACCACTCCGGTGATGAGAAGAGCCGAACTCTAACAAAGCCTGGAGCTCAGCACGCGGTTTTTACTTTGCACACCTCAGCGCTTGGCTATGATTAACGTTGGCGGCACAGGACAGGCACAAGGCAATGAGGTCGATTGTTCTAACTCCGAGTTGAGGGGATGAACGATGCTCATATTTCTCAAATTTATTTGCCGATCGCCATTGTATAAAAAGAAAACCCAAGGGAAGTATATTCGCTTAGTAACGTTAGGAAGTGATTCTTTGTAATATTTAGCAAAACTAGAAAAATAGTTTCATAAATACCGCATCTAGAGCCTAGGGAGTCGGATTTTTGGATTGTAACATTCTCCAACGGCGCCCGTTATGCAATAAGCACCAACATGGCGACGCTCAGAGATGAATCCGAAAATGAAATGCCCATACTCGAAACTTTAGTGTCTTCGCCCCCGCCATCTGGAACACTGGATTTATCGCTAGCACTTTGTGCCTGAAGGCAAGTAATGATAGAAATAAAAGAACTAACGAGCCATTAAGGTGTCACAGTACGCACAAAACCGTGGTCGAAGACACTGCTACGTGTGTTTCTCTTTTATGCACACGCCGGTGCTTTATTTTTTCTTCCATTTAACTTTAAGCGTGATTCTCTGCCACCAGCTTGCAAGCGCCCTGCCTTGGCCTAAGCAACGCACGTTCGTAAAATCCTCAGGTTCTCCACGACCGTAAAAATTAGTTAGATTCTTTGACAGATAAAAAAAGATGAGTCCCCATGCCCGGATTGTTTTCTCTGTAACATGGGAACGGTGACCGTTACGTAGCCTCGGGGCCACACGGCAGGGTCACCTCAAACCGCCATGGATTCCGGTTGCGGAAAAAAAGCTGTTCTCCGAATCGGGGGGACACGCAAGATTGGCCCAAGTCGTATACGGGAGCGCCCGCGAACAACAAAACAAGCCTCTGTTCGCCTGCTTTCGCAGTGATAAAATAATTTAGTATAAAAAATAACTAAAGCTTCATAGAGTCGTCTCAAAAGAATTCAAGCGTTTCCGGCTCTTAGAAAACTTGAAGCACAAATATAAACGCCTCAACTTCGCCGTCGTTACGAATATATCCATCGACACATCTAGACGGCGTAGTTAACATTCGACTAAATATACAAATGAAAGAATGACCACTGTGAGAACCGAAACAGAAAGAAACAGAAAAAAACTAAAACGATCCGGGGAACATCCGGCTGTCTCGTCTCGCGAAAGCCCTTCTCGTAGTAAGCGATTAAAAAGAAGAAATAAAAGTGTCAAGGGAACAGCCATGGAGACTCCAATTTGAGATTTGACTCTTCGTTCTTTTAGCAAAGGAGCGTTGAGATACGCTGATTTTTGTTAACGTTTTAAAAGGAAGAGTCGGGTGCTCCTCTTACATGACATCTGGACAGGGTTAAGAATAAAACCTCCGAAATCCGCACAAAAAAGTAAACTCCGAAGAGAGAGCAGAAACGGTCTCACCGGAAGTTGTCGCCCACTTCCGGAAGATCCCCTGGTACTTCTGACCGAGATGTCGGCAGGAAAAAAGGAACGCGATACCCTGCAACCTTGGAATGACCCCCCTGGTGAAAGAAATGGTAGGTCTGTCTAAGCTCTCCAACCGTGTGCCGTCTTTGTCTTTTCAAAAGAGTCGGAAGAATACGTAGGCAGCAGCTCTGGTCGTTTTCCTGCCGCTCTCATCTCGAGAAAAAGCTATAGTTTTAAAAGCAAGCGATAAAAATAGTTCCGCCACCCGGGGGCTTGATTTATACATCAAGGATATTACAAATCTATCGGCGTGAACACGGTGAAGTAATAACATCCGATATGCCAGAGGAATATAAAAGGCTTCTTCTTATTTTCCGTTTAAGCAGATTGCCGTTATTCGAAGCTGTCATAAGGGCAAACGAAAAGCAATAGTTAGGAATCTGCTTTAGTACTGTTAACGTTCTGAATCCCAATGCAGAACTACGGTTTGTTTTGGTGCAGTATCTTAGTATAGTACCGTATAGAAAAAAGAAAGCTTAGTTTTTATTAATTTTTTAGATGCTAAAAATTTGTTTATGGCTATGACTTGTTGGCTCCAGTTGGATCACTGAGGCATTCCCGTAACGACAGTCGGTCCCGGTGGAAAGCGACTTTTTAATGGCCCTTAATTCGAAGCGTAGAAGGTGAGTACCGACAAATTGTAGACAGTATTTTTAATATACGAAGGGGAAGTCAGGGCGCAAACGGGTGCAAATTTGACACAACTCTGAGTCTTTATCTGCTGCCTGCATTCTCGGGGTTGTGTCAATATAGTTTTTAATGTGTTTGTGTTGAAATTGCGCGACACTATTAGCGCAAACATGCGCGTTTTTTGCATTATATTGTACTAAAAGGCATCGGCAGGCATCAGATTTACCTACCCTCTTAGGAGAGTGCCGCAGTGCGTACTTTTGACCCCTATATTCCAAAGGAAAACCAGACCCCCCCCCCCCTACCCCCGACGATTGCATATTTGCGCCAACCGTGATTCCACTAATCTCGGTTCTTGCTCCGACCGACCTCGGAGACAAGCATGTTATGCTGCTTAAAGACATTATCTAAGCTATGCTGGAGAGTATTGAGACTTGATCCATCTTGTTGCTTCAAATAATTCTTGGATGTGATCCGAAGCTCGGTGTAAAAAGGCGGGAAAGGCTTACTTGAACTCCAGAACTGTCAGGGCGCGATCCCAATGCTCGTGCATTCTACAAAAGACACGGTGCTGGTTGCAGACCCGATGAGATCTGCAGACATGCCCCAAGAATGTTCGAAGCAGCTTCATACGTGCTTCCAACACGTCTGCAAACTGTTTTAACGCGATAGTCTTTAGGAGCTAGTGTCGCAGGAAATCCGGCGTCGGTGAGTCCTTAAAATCCCATAATGCAACGCGCGCAGCCATATCTGACGTCACGTGCGACGTCAAGTACGGCTGTGATGTCATGACCCGATTGATTTGCCAAATTTGGCGTTAAATTTCGGCAAATGTAGCAAGAACTTTTCTTGCAAAATTTAGCGGAAAAATTTCCGGTTAATTTCACGAGTCGATATACTGATGACGTCACGCGTCACGTGACATGACTCACACGTAACGCTATCGAGTAGACCTCGCACATACGCGTGCACGGCTTGGTAGCGAGCGCGGATTTATGAGAAGGCTTTGCGAATGGGGCCCATTAACGCTATCGCGTTCCACTCTTAAAGGCGAAGCTTAAGAGTGGAACCCCAAGTTTTGGTATGAGTATGACCAATGCGACCGTCCTTCATGGAAGAAACACGACTGAGACAATGTCTGCCGATTGCCTTTTGTAATATCTGTTAGGTGTGTGACCGTGGTTTTAAAACCGCCCGCGTTCTGGTCTAGCGTTTATTTCCACGGTTCAGACTTTCGCGAGGCTGAAAGTCGTCAGGGCGCGAAAATGGGTGTTTCTCACCCGACTGGGACAACCACCTAACCGGCATCCGCGCGGACAAAATTTCGAAATTTCTCGCCTCTGCAAACAGCCCCGTTCATCATCCAAACCGGCAGGCGACAAAATTCGACCACATCTCGGCGACACTGCAACACTCCCTCGCAACCCCAACGCTGATGCGCGACTGCTATCCAAGAAGCGACACCACGAAGCCGCACTCGTTCTCCTCGGGGTCTCGATAAGATGTCGTTTCTCGACCCGGGGGAAGAACCCTCGGGGTCGCTCTCTCCTGCCCTGCACGCGCTCCACAAAAACGGCGCCGCTGCCGCAGCCAGCCACTGTTCCTCGCCTTGTCCTGATTTATTGGCGGGCGGGCGATCTCAGCCCTCCCCGCATCGCGTCCGCGTATCTCCGCCTGTTTGCGTGAATGAGGCGACGGATGAATGCCTTTTTCTCTCGACACAATGTCTCCCGCGCCTCCCCGCTACACCCTGTTTCACCTTGGATGAAGCGCGGAGGACCCTACGGGCCATCGAAGCCTATTCAAAGCCACGTGTATGTCACGTGACTTCCGGCAAAGGCGCCGCGACGCGTGAGACGTACTTACACGTGATGCGTTGACAGCAATGGATTGGCTAGGACGGTTCGCAACGTCCCCTGAGGTTCACCCTAAGGTGGAACGGAGTATACACGATTGCACAGGATGGAAAAAAAATAGTGATAAAAAGAGTGAGGGAAAGAAAGAGAGGGAGAGAGAGAGAACTTCTATTCGTTCAGTTGCCTCGGGGCCATGGGAGTGTTCGTAGGCGCGCGCGTATATGTTTGTGCGTGTGCATGTGCGCGTCGTCGTGCGGGAAATGTGACGCAACCTGGCAAGCCTGAAATGGGATTCCTTCAGCGGGGTGGTGAATACACTCGGTGCGACCCAGTGCCCTTGAGGTATTCGCAGCGTGCCGATGCTAGCTATGAAATGAAAGAATGGTTACAAACCAGCGGGCGAACATTACCTCTGGGAGTCATTGACAGTCGTTGCGTAGATACTACAAAGAAAATAATCTTGATTTTAGGTGACTTTGGAGTCTCTTTAGCGGAATTTGGGGTGGCCTGGCTGCTGGCTACGTTTCTTGTGAAGGCCACAATTTCAACAATCGAATTTGTTTTTCTCAGCAAGTACAAGTGAAAAGGAACAATGGTATTTTTCGATGACGTCACGCGCGAGCAATTTATAGACCATTCCCAAACTCGCCTTCTACGCGATGCCATCTTTGTTTACTGGGAGTAGAAGGCGTCACGAGCTTGCGCAGCGGCTCTCTTCGTAAGATTATCAGAAGCCGTGCACGCGACCAAAGCTCATTGACTCCGCATTTTTTGCCTCAATGGTAAGTGTTGGAAAAGTGTATGGGAGTGAAAGTTGGTCCCATCTATAGAACGTTCCAGCGCTTAGCACCCAGGACAAGAAATACGCCAAGTCACTGAGCCGTGGACGCACGCACAGCGTCTGATATACCGTACAACAGGGCTACATCGCATGCTCAGGAGGCATTGCGCAGCCCAGCAAACTTAGATGACAGCGCTCAAAAGGCGATTTTCGGAAAGGTATATAGTCCGGCAAACGCAATTCGGAAAAAAAAGGTTAGAATTCCTTGTTCGTTGTTCCCTCACAGTGCAGAGGGAACAACCTTATCTTGCTCGACAAAGTATCGGAGAGAAAATGAATGATGGCGCTGTACTCAAATCGAACCTTTTTCGGTTCGGATTCTGCCGGATCTGTTACTTCGCTTTAAGGCCCACGTTAGCCGAGGCTATGCTCCGATGGAGTCACTTAAGTAGCGCTGGAATGTCACGGCGCTCTTTGTCTTTGTGAGCTCGATATCACCGGCTAAACCAATCACGCAAAAAAAGCGTAAGATCATGGCTCCTTCAGTGTGTCAGATTGGTTCTCGCTGATAGCCAAGTGGGAAAAAGGAGAGACGGGCTAGGGGAGAACTATGAAGAGAATGGAGGTGGCGTTTGCAAAGCTTCGAATAAAAGTAGCATCGCGTGCGTCTTCAAAAACAGGCATATTGCTCAAGGCGCCGACTGGCGTGACCGTGCAGATTTTTAGAAGGAACGGCGAGTCGCATAGCAGCAGAAGACCGAACTGGAAGGATCAACGTTTGTTTCCCGCAAAACGCAGCGCATCCCGCGTGTTAGTTGTCATAAGTTCTAAAGACGGCACATGGCGACAGGCGACTTCTACCTCTATGGCTCGTATATCGGGCCCCAGTTACAGTCTAAATTAACTACTCTTCGAAGTAAGAACATTTGAGATATCTTGGTGCTTCGAACCATCGTTGTCGATGGTCTATAGACCCTTTTCAAAAGTCCATCGATACACTTTGATGGTCGCCATTTCTTCGGCAAGAAGCGCGTGATATTAATCCGAGTGCTCACCGAACGATGACCTCACACTCATGTCCAATACTTGCTTAGAGCACGTGATTGAGCAAATAATTGGGGAAAAAGGAAGAAGAAGTCGAACTTACCGTTGCTGATCCTGAGCTCGTCTCAATATTTTTCCTTTTTAATCAAAGTTCTCACCTCCCTGGCCAGCCAAACGCAACATTTTCTTCGAATTGAGTCGATCGCTCATCTGCCATGGCCGAGGCCGGCCCTTCCTCCGGCCAGGACACACCTTCAGTTGAAATGGAAGAATCGCCTATGGGTACGTCAAGTGCTTCGAGCACAATCTCCTACTACGAGAGCATCTCCGACGATCCCGGTGACGATTCCGACCCATATAATCTGGTCCAGAATCGCAAAAAACGCAAAGCTTCCAGCAGCTCCGAGACAAGTAATAAGACCGTCAAAAACACGAAACAAGAACATCCCCACCTCGTAGTGGTACTGAAGCCAAAAGATCCATCCAAAATAATCGCCACAATCAATCCGCTGAAAATCACCGAGAAGCTAGAGATGACTGCCCCAGATGGAATCATCCTCGTCAGGCCAAACCGAAGGCTGAATCTACTTGCTATAGACACGAGAAACAGAGATGCGACAAAAGCTTTGCTTTCACTGACCACCATCGGAGGCATCCCTGTCCAGGCCTACGAGCCTTTTCCCCGTGAATCTGCCATCGGAGTTGTATACGGAGTACCGTCAGACATAAACGACACGGAACTTCAGGTGGCTATACGAGCTACGGCGCCTGTTATCTCCGTTCGTCGGCTAGGCACGTCCCAAGTTGTTAAGGTTGTCCTCAACACAGACATTTTGCCGGAATACATCACGATTGGATATACAAGATACAGGATGGAACCGTTCGTAGAGAAACCTCGCCAATGCTCGAAATGCAATGGGTTTGGACACATTCGAACCGCGTGCACGAAAGAGTCACGTTGCACACGCTGCGGGGGACCACATGAACGCACCGGCTGCAATGCAGACAACCCCTCTGCACGAACTGCGGCAAAGCTCATGACTCGACATCTCATCTTTGTCCGGCATACCAAAGAGAACAAAAGATATACAAGTACAAGAGCCAAGCTAAAGTTGGCTATGCGTCAGCGAAAGCGGCGCTGCTCTCATCGAAAGAACAACTGACAGAAGAGACCCCTAAAACGACTGCGTCAAAGAAAAACAAACCATCCGCGGCTCAAGAGCTCCCAACGAGCGAAGACTCCTCATCAGCCGAGCCGTCCAACCCGAGACACCCGCAGAAATACGCGAAGAAAAACACGAGTAATCTCCCACTCAACTGGAACAGTGAAGATGAATTTCCAACTCTTCCCACACAAGTTTCAAAATCCACTGATAAATCAGAAGGGGAAACCAAACGGCCTGAAAAGAAGTCTACACGACAGCAACCACCAATGTCTGAGGCCAAGATTCAGACAGTTGTCAATGTCATCCGCAATCTTCTTTGCTCTTGGGATTCGCCTATAGCCAAAGCGCTTATTACGTTGATTGATGCTGTCCTTCCATTCGTGATGCTCTGGTGTCACTAGATAAATTACGAAGTGAGGCCACTGTCCTTCAATGGAACGCAAGAGGTTTTCGAAATAGGCTGTCAAATTTTCGGCAATTCCTCTTCAAACATAAATTTCCTGTAGTAGCAATTTCGGAATCAAGAGTAGGACCTAACATCAGATTATCTGGTTATGAACTTCTTCACTCCCACAGAGAAACCGGTCTTAGTAGAGTATTACTCGGCATTCGAAAAGATCTCACATTTATTGAGCACAATATTTCGTCCCATAGGACAAATGAATATATTGCTGTGACTATAAAAAAAGGCGACATCTCATTCAGTGTTATAACTGGTTATATACCTCCTCGAGCAGAATTTGACACTAAGAGACTTGAAGCTATTCTCCAACAAACCCCGTCACCACGTCTTCTGACAGGAGATTTTAATGCTCACCATACACTGTGGGGAAGTACGAAGAATAATGCTCGAGGAAGGGCATTACTTGGAATTACGCTAAACCATGATCTCGTGATACTCAATGATGGAAGTCCTACATTCTTTAAAGGTGCATCAGTGAACAGCCCTCTAGATATTTCGTTTGCATCCTCAAATCTCGCTGAAGAAACTACATGGTTCGCTGACATTGAAACTCACGGAAGTGACCATGCACCTACATACACCACAGTGAGAGGTCTGCGTTGCTCCAAACGGCGCTTCTCGGTACCTTATACCGACTGGGAAATATTTAAAGAAAAAATGGAATCTGTCAGTTCTACGCTCACTGCAACGGAAACCTTTGTGAATGCAATAACGTCTTCCACTTCAGAAGCAACGAAGTCTTTCAACGTGACAAACCCACAGACAACGGTCGATGGAGAATATGAGCGTCTTCGTGCCATCCGTCGAAGGGCTGAACGAAAAGCAAGAAAAACAAAAGAAGTTGAAGATATTCAGGCTTCCAGACGAGCACAAAAACATGTACAGCGGCACTTGGACAAACTTTCAAGAAGACGCTGGAGGTCACTGAGTTCCGGCCTTGATCCCAGGAAGCCAACTACCCGAATATGGCACATCACACGAAGCCTCAGCGTAAGGCCAAAGCAAATTCACCCCTTCAGAGCCATTTCTTTGAGACGCCAAATATCTGAAACAGTCGTGGCAGAAGAGTTCTGCATCAAAATTACAAGCTGCCCCTCCGGTAACAATCACAGCAAGGGTGCACCACCTGGCCACGTCCCTGTAAGTGCATGTAATTCTATGGACGACCGTTTCAACCTAAAGGAACTAGATATAGCACTCGCTACATCCAACACTAAGTCCTGTCCAGGTCCAGATGGCATACGCTACTCAGCCTTACGTCACTTAGGGGAAACTGCTAGAATGGCCCTACTCACTTTATTCAATACCTCATGGGAGACTGGCATTATACCCCAAGATTGGAAAACTGCTCGCGTAATACCAATTCTCAAACCAGGGAAACCACCACTCGATATCAATTCCTATCGCCCGATCGCATTAACTAGCTGCATAAGCAAAATAATGGAACGCATGCTGCTTGCACGCATGGAGTGGGATCTTGAAAATAGATGCATTTATCCTTCATCCATGAGTGGTTTCCGACGTGGCAGATGCAGTATTGACAACGTTATAGATCTAGTCTCTAGCATAGAGCAAATGAAATCAGTCAAGCAGGTCACCACTGCAGTATTTGTCGACATAAAAGCAGCCTTCGATTCGGTAGAACACGACGCCATACTTTCCGACATGAAGGCGATTGGTTTCGGAGGACGCTTATTTACATGGATTTCCAGTTACCTTAAAGAACGAAAAGTCTATATATCGACACAAGATGGCAACACTGAATTCCATGAGGTCAAACAAGGGGTTCCCCAAGGTGGGGTTCTCAGCCCAATGCTGTTTAGCATATGCCTTATTGGCCTTCTGAAGATACTCCCTGTTTCTGTACATGTGTCTTTATACGCAGACGATATATGTTTCTGGTCATCGAGCAAGTCTTTATATATAAACAGAGCCAGGCTACAAAAAGCCCTCAACATTGCCGCACGGTACCTTAGCAGCCGAGGCTTGTACATATCACCAGAGAAGTCTGCGGCGTTGGCGTTTACAATGAAGCAAACGTACAGATACCCCATTAACTTAGAAGGAACCCCAATCCCATACGTCTCTGAACATGCATTTTTGGGCGTGACTCTCGATAGGCAAATGACGTGGGGACCCCATATTAAACGGCTAAAGAAAAAGCTCACCTCGTTTACACACATCATCAAGATGATCAGTGGAACCAGATGGGGATGTTCTGTATCGGCTCTGATGGCTCTGTATAACGCTCTATTTGTCGGTCTTATGCGCTACAGTTTGCCAGTCATGCAACGTGTTTCACGGTCTTGTTTTAAAGAACTGGAAAGCGCCCAAGCACAAGCACTTCGTGCCTGCTTAGGATTGCCAAAATGTACCTCCACCTCTGGAACTCTGGCGGAATCTCGAGCGAAATCTCCCGCAATATTAAGGACGCAAGAAACACTGCGAGCTCATCTTCGACACAAAACCAGAGTGTATAAACACCACCTGGTAGACATTGTAAAAAATAGACCATCATCTGGCTTTGCGCAAGTTATTATGGTACTAGAAGACTATATGCCAAGTTCAATTGAGGCAGCTGCGATTCCACAACATCCACCATGGAAGTACCCTCATTTGGAAATAAGAACAAGCATACCAGGGATCACTAAAAAAAATTCAGCTCCTTCCCCGGTAATTACACAGATATCTCTCGAATATATTCAAAGAACTTACGAGTCGTTTACTCACATCTACACCGATGGTTCTACCATTCCCACATCTTCAACCCTGGGGGTATACATTCCATCCACAGCCACATACATAAAGGCTAAACTAAGCCACGCCACCTCATCAACAGCAACAGAACTAGCAGCTATTCGTGCAGCTGTTGCACACGCAGGCGCTGAAAGCCCACGATGTTGGGCAATACTTGTCGACTCCAGGTCTGCGTTGTACGCTCTTTCTTCGATAAGAAAAGACAACATTAACTCACAACTAGTGCATGATATTTTACAGGCTATTCAGTATGCATCGAATCGGGGACATCACTTCATCTTGCAGTGGATTCCGGGCCACTCCGGGATAATTGGAAACGTGCGCGCCGATAGAGCCGCTAAGGACGCCCACGAGAGCACGATTTCTGTACCTATTCCTTTTTCAAGATCTGATGCCAATCATTTAATCAAATCTATCGGAAATGAAATCTCACTATCTTTATGGGAAAATCCGCAATATCACTATTACAGCCTTCACCGTATTGATCCTAAACTCGAATTCCGGATACCACGAGGACTACCAAGGAAACTTGAGACGGTGTTACATCGTTTGCGGCTCAATGTTGCATATACTAAGTACTATCTTCATAAAATTGGCAAAGCTGAATCTTCCGATTGTTCATCATGTAGAACAGTTCATAACATCGAACACGTCCTGTGTGCCTGCGGGGATTACAGTATTGAAAGGACCGCACTGAAGACTCGCCTGAAACTAAAGGAAGAGGACCCGGTGGACTTGAAGCTTCTGTTTGGACCCTGGTCTTCCACCACAGATAGTTACAAGGCCACCGAAGCTCTTTTACATTTCATTAAGAAGACACATCTTCAACAAACACTTTAAGGAACTGCAGTCCAGTGTGCTGCAAAGTGAGCCAACACTTGCTCAACGTAACAGTACTGTGAGTGTGTGTGTGTATATTGTGTGTGTGCGCATTTGTGTTTTTTTCTCTTTTATCTCTCTATCTCCTTTCTTTGTACTAATTTCTTTGCTATCTTTGTCTACACTATTTCTTTGTATTTTTTTTAAATTTCATCTTCTTTCACAGCGTAGCAAGCCGGCACAAAGCGCTGGCTGACCTCGCTGTCTTCTTTTCAATAAATGCTGATTTTCTCTCTCAAATAATTGGGGGTTGTGTGGATATTTATACAGCGAGTCATTGGTCAGCCATTTTAAAGTTGCGACGACTCACTCGCTGTAGATGAGCAATTTAGCCAGTGCAGTACAACCGCTAGCCTGGGTCTTTAACGTGCACCACGCAGTAGTGATACACGAACGCACGCCGGTACGATGCTCATCCAGATCGAAACAGGCAGGGGTGGGGATCGAGCCTTGGGGGTTGTGGGGATATTTATACAGCGAGTCATTGGTCAGCCATTTTAAAGTTGCGACGAGTCACTCGCTGTAGATGAGCAATTTAGCCAGTGCAGTACAACCGCTAGCCTGGGGTCTTTAACGTGCACCACGCAGTAGTGATACACGACCGCACGCCGGTACGATGCTCATCCAGATCGAAACAGGCAGGGGTGGATCGAGCCTTTGGGGGTTGTGGGGATATTTATACAGCGAGTCATTGGTCAGCCATTTTAAAGTTGCGACGAGTCACTCGCTGTAGATGAGCAATTTAGCCAGTGCAGTACAACCGCTAGCCTGGGGTCTTTAACGTGCACCACGCAGTAGTGATACACGTCCGCACGCCGGTACGATGCTCATCCAGATCGAAACAGGCAGGGCAGGGGTGGGGATCGAGCCTTTGGGGGTTGTGGGGATATTTATACAGCGAGTCATTGGTCAGCCATTTTAAAGTTGCGACGAGTCACTCGCTGTAGATGATCAATTTAGCCAGTGCAGTACAACCGCTAGCCTGGGGTCTTTAACGTGCACCACGCAGTAGTGATACACGACCGCACGCCGGTACAATGCTCATCCAGATCGAAACAGGCAGGGGTGGGGATCGAGCCTTGGGGGTTGTGGGGATATTTATACAGCGAGTCATTGGTCAGCCATTTTAAAGTTGCGACGAGTCACTCGCTGTAGATGAGCAATTTAGCCAGTGCAGTACAACCGCTAGCCTGGGGTCTTTAACGTGCACCACGCAGTAGTGATACACGACCGCACGCCGGTACGATGCTCATCCAGATCGAAACAGGCAGGGGTGGGGATCGAGCCTTTGGGGGTTGTGGGGATATTTATACAGCGAGTCATTGGTCAGCCATTTTAAAGTTGCGACGAGTCACTCGCTGTAGATGAGCAATTTAGCCAGTGCAGTACAACCGCTAGCCTGGGGTCTTTAACGTGCACCACGCAGTAGTGATACACGACCGCACGCCGGTACGATGCTCATCCAGATCGAAACAGGCAGGGGTGGGGATCGAGCCTTTGGGGGTGTGTGTGGATATTTATACAGCGAGTCATTGGTCAGCCATTTTAAAGTTGCGACGAGTCACTCGCTGTAGATGAGCAATTTAGCCAGTGCAGTACAACCGCTAGCCTGGGGTCTTTAACGTGCACCACGCAGTAGTGATACACGTCCGCACGCCGGTACGATGCTCATCCAGATCGAAACAGGCAGGGGTGGGGATCGAGCCTTGGGGGTTGGGGGGATATTTATACAGCGAGTCATTGGTCAGCCATTTTAAAGTTGCGACGAGTCACTCGCTGTAGATGAGCAATTTAGCCAGTGCAGTACAACCGCTAGCCTGGGGTCTTTAACGTGCACCACGCAGTAGTGATACACGACCGCACGCCGGTACGATGCTCATCCAGATGGAAACAGGCAGGGGTGGGGATCGAGCCTTGGGGGTTGTGGGGATATTTATACAGCGAGTCATTGGTCAGCCATTTTAAAGTTGCGACGAGTCACTCGCTGTAGATGAGCAATTTAGCCAGTGCAGTACAACCGCTAGCCTGGGGTCTTTAACGTGCACCACGCAGTAGTGATACACGACCGCACGCCGGTACGATGCTCATCCAGATCGAAACAGGCAGGGGTGGGGATCGAGCCTTTGGGGGTTGTGGGGATATTTATACAGCGAGTCATTGGTCAGCCATTTTAAAGTTGCGACGACTCACTCGCTGTAGATGAGCAATTTAGCCAGTGCAGTATAACCGCTAGCCTGGGGTCTTTAACGTGCACCACGCAGTAGTGATACACGACCGCACGCCGGTACGATGCTCATCCAGATCGAAATAGGCAGGGGTGGGGATCGAGCCTTTGGGGGTTGTGGGGATATTTATACAGCGAGTCATTGGTCAGCCATTTTAAAGTTGCGACGAGTCACTCGCTGTAGATGAGCAATTTAGCCAGTGCAGTACAACCGCTAGCCTGGGGTCTTTAACGTGCACCACGCAGTAGTGATACACGACCGCACGCCGGTACGATGCTCATCCAGATCGAAACAGGCAGGGGTGGGGATCGAGCCTTTGGGGGTTGTGGGGATATTTATACAGCGAGTCATTGGTCAGCCATTTTAAAGTTGCGACGAGTCACTCGCTGTAGATGAGCAATTTAGCCAGTGCAGTACAACCGCTAGCCTGGGGTCTTTAACGTGCACCACGCAGTAGTGATACACGAACGCACGCCGGTACGATGCTCATCCAGATCGAAACAGGCAGGGGTGGGGATCGAGCCTTGGGGGGTTGTGGGGATATTTATACAGCGTGTTGTTGGTCAGTCATTTAAAGTTGCGACAAGTCACTCGCTGTAGATGAGCAATTTAGCCAGTGCAGTACAACCGCTAGCCTGGGGTCTTTAACGTGCACCACGCAGTAGTGATACACGACCGCACGCCGGTACGATGCTCATCCAGATCGAGGCGGGCAGGGGTGGGGCTCAAACCCAGGATCCCTGGGTTCTGCAGCGCGAGCTTTCGCTCCACGCGCGTCGAGCTGGGTGTGCGCTTTAGCCCACTCGGCCACCGATCCCCCTTGGGATCGAGTCCAAGATCCCTGGATTGTGCAGCGCGAGCTTTCGCTCCACATGCTCCGAGCTGGTGTGCGCTAGCCCACTCGGCCACCGATCCCCCCACGTGATTGAGCAATGGCCGACAGACGATGGCGCCGACTTTTCAAAAATGGTCTATTACGCACGCTCTGCACTAAGCACCAAAAACCAAGTCCGACATAAAAGCGAACATTTACGGGTTTAATATTTCAGTTACTGTATTTGCTAACGAAACGCAATGAACACGATAAAATTGTACTTTTCCTCCCACCCCGCTAGGTTGTGCCACCTTGTTTTACATTTTCGTTAGTCGAACTTCGCTCGAAAACCTGTAAAATATCACGTGAAAAGTTCGATAAACTGGAACCTGGTTGAACTCGAGCCATGGCAGGTTTGCAACATCCCTCGTTCTAACCCCTTGTTAGAGACTCCGGCGCGAGCGCGCTTTATCCCGTGACGGTCTGCAGATAATTCCGAAACGACACACGAGGAACGCCGAGCGGTACAAAGATTTCCCAGCCGAAGCGCGCGTACCGCTAAGCTCTCATTCAACTTCCGAAAACCTTCCAGTCTCCGGCCGTTTCGAAACTCGGGAAAACTCCGGGATTAAATATGACACCGCGAAGGTAAGCCGGTTGTCCCTTTCTGCGAACGCGGCTCTGCGAAATTCCCTCTCCAACAAAGGGAATGCGACCGAGGCGGGGAGGATATTTCGCCACCCGCTTCGAAATTCCTATCTCCCAGCTTTAACTCGTCCTATTTCCCTTTCGTCTTTCCGTCTCTCTCTCTCTTTCTTTCTCTATCTCTTTTCTCTTTCTCTTAGTATTTTTTGTTTTGTCTATCACCTTTCACTTTTAAACTCCCTTCTCGTTATTCTGTTTATGTTCCAAACATTCGCTTACTCACCCCATAACTATCTTCTTTCGCTCTTTTTCTGTGTTCGCTTCTTTCCCCCTATTTCCATCTGTGAGTTTTTCCATCTCGTTAGCTCTCTCTGTCTCACTCTATATTTTCTTGTTCTTTCTCGAGTTATCAGTCATATCGGGCGCTTGATTTCCAATCTACAGCGCCAACCAGTGCCGCCATATCTCAAAAGCAGACCGAATAATCTCTCGGTTGCAACACTTAACGTCGAATATAGAAAACAGCACACATCTTGCAAAACGATTATGACTACTCCTTGGATAGCAAGCGCACGTGCTTAGGACAGGGGGAGTGTTAGCGAGAAGCTCTAAAAAGACCTCAGAGTGGCCTCCATGCACGACGGAGATTCAGCTGAGAAAAGATCCCTTTGCGTTGCAGTGCTGCCTCGTAAAAATTGTGCAACAATATCGATAACTCTAAAAGCTCACAGTGCCTCCTCACGACGGATCGCTGAACAGCTCCCCATACGCCCCTAAATTTGCACAAATCAAATAAAAGTATAACATATAAAAAACAAAAAAAAAGTAAACGATCATTTTTATTTATTTATTTATTAGGTACTACCAGGTGCCGTGGGGCAGCCAAGGTAAGAAAGATACATTGATCAAGGTTTACGATAAAGCAAGCACAGAGTGTGGTAGCGCAGCAAACAAAAAAACACGCAAACAAACAAACACATCACATATATAATCATGAACACACGCAGAGTAGAAAATTATTATTTTAAGGGGTATCAAGGCCTGAAACCTCAAAACTCTGGTAATTCGTTTATCAAAGCTAGAAACAACATCAAATTATTTGAAGAGCAGAAAAAATACGAGAAATCGTGTTTAGAAGTAGACATATGAAAAACATATATGAAATGCTATCAAATTTCTAAATTGTGTTTGGAAATAGAGACCGCGCAGAGTGAGTTCATATTGAAAATGTTGCGCATACGTGCGCGAAGACCAACGGAAAGGATACTTTGCCGCGTCTCCTTCGTGCTCGTCGGAGAAGCCAACCCCAAAAATAGGGGCGAAGACACCTTTGTGTTTGAATTAACTTTAAAGTTCTACCGTTGCGAAGGCCTCAAGATCAAAGTAACACATTTATTACCCAATCATGGGGCGTTGGAGAAGCTAACATAGGCCCTTGAGGTAACACAAAGAGTGCGTACCGTATTTTCCACTTTATAATTGGCGATTTCGTTTTTCCAAGATTTCCGCCGCTGCGTTTTATGCAACGGTGCGGTGTATTTTTGTTTCCTGTTTTATAACCGCGGGACAAGCCGGCATTTTATGTAGCCAGGGTGTTATATTTCTAGTTCGATGTATTGGTGAGAATACTGAAACTGACTGTGCCAGCTGGTGCGGGTATCGCGATCAAAACACACGTGTGCGCTGATGCTTACGGAGTTTCGCAGCGCCCACCGCACAAAGAAATGCAACTTATACGCCAGTTTTTTTGTTTTTTATTGAGAAAATGGAGGTTAATAAGGAGAGACTTATACAACGATACAAATTAGATACCGGAATATACGACAATAATTTATGTGTTTTGTACAAATACTCGAAGGATTATTTTCTTCCAGTCGGTGAGCAATCGACAAAAATGTATTCCTAGTTCGCTCTTAGGGGTAGGCGACCCTATTTGCGACTGCAGAAAAACGGACGACACCCAGCAGCAAAACACTGCACTAGCCGGAGCGGGTCCTTTCACAATTCCTGCTCGTCTCGTGTGACTTCAGTAATTTGATGCTGTCGGCGGATGACGCGATGGCCACCGCTGAAAATGTCAGGGAAGTTCCGTGGGTTGCCTCCACAGCAGCGAAAACGGCAGCATCAACAGGGCCGAGGGGAAAACCGTCACTTAAAAAGCGGTAACTAGTTCGGTGTGCCTCGCAGTATTCCTCATGTTGTGCAGGGCGAAATGCTGTCCCAGTGACTCCTTCGTTACTCTCCTATCAGTGCCTTGCCTACAGACCTTCGCAAAAATCGCCTTCTGCGCGCTGCCATCTTTGTCTGCTGGGCTGTGGAACGCTTTCTGAGCATGCGCTGGAGCTCTGTTGTACAGGGTGTCTCAAATAGCGGCCAGGGTCTTTATATCGACCGCGAAAATCAGTTTCTTAACCTATATCGCTACGATTTTATGCAGCGTTGCCCACAGGTAGTGCATTTGTTTTATAAAATTTGTAAAGAGCGAATTTACCTTGGAAAAAAAGTAAAAAAAGAAGAAGTCTCAACTCCTATGGTAACGCAGCGGAGCCACCGGTCTTTAACCAATAGTGCGTCCTATTGTTTGAAGACCGGTGGCTTCGCTGCATTTTCATAGCAGTGAAGCCTTTTCTTTTATTTTTTAACTTTTTCCTCAGGTAAGTACGCTCTTTGCAAATTTCATAGAAAAAATGCGCCACCTTTGGGCAACGCTGCACGAAATCGAAGCACGATAGGTTAAGAAACCGATTTTCGCCGTCAATTTAAAGAGCCTTGCCTCTATTTGAGACACTCTGCAAATCAGACGCTGCGCATGCGTCCACTGCTCAGTGACTCGGCATTTTTAGCCCCGGAGTGATAAGTGCTGGAAAGATCTATAGGTCGCTCTAAATGCAACCTACTCAACCCCGTGAACCAGACATTGTGCATTTATCAAGGTTCATCGGCGCAATTATAGGACAGTAGGTAGCCTTTCCATAGCTTGCCCGAAGGAGGCTAATCCTTTGGGAGCTCGCTAACGCCAACACATTACCGCGGGTTTTGAACACAGGAGACAAAAATCGGGGCAAACCATTTTGAAGCCAAAGCTTGCTTGCTTCAACCCGAGCATTGTGCTTGGGCTGGTACATGGCACGGCACGACCTGTTACCGATCGCCCTATTTGTCGAGAATGGCGAGCCTTATAGGTCGCTGAAGTCGAGATTGTGTTATGCTAATATGTATACGAATGATTACCTTCTATTACAAGTTAACGAGTTTACTCAATGCTTTCTCTTGAACTTCCCAGCTGCTGCTGTTCGGAACTACTTTTTCCACTTTAGGGTGAGACGTAGCCGCCATGGACGAAATATCGGACAACGAAACTGATCATTCGCATCCCATCCGACTAAAAAAAAAAAAAGGTGATTGGTGCGATATTTAGAAGTGGGTTTATTATATTAGAATTATTATAGCGGCCGCAAAACTCTCGATCTACAACAGCCAGATATGAAATATCAAATGTAAGCACGACAAAAACCAAACAGACTGTTTACGGCTGGAAACAACAAGCGGCACCCGAACGCCATCCGTTATAATGCCAACACAAACCGGCAGCGCTCCGAAAAAAGGATTGTTCTCGGCATCCGCACTTACCAGGCGCCCCCAAAACTCCGTTAGGACACGAAACAACGCTCAGCAAACTCAAGCGCAAACTGTATACCGCGCAACAATCCAGGAGTAGGAAAGAAAATACGCGCAAAGGCAAACAAACGCACGCATACACAGACACCACACACACGCGGCACATACATACACACACGCAAACGCGTGCACGCGCACACATTCCCGTGCAAGTACGAACACACGCGCACCCAACGCACACACACAGATACTCCACACATGCGCGCACACACATACACATCCTCGCACACAGACATAAAAGCGCGAAGGACACGCCAGATCTGCGCAGGGCCAAGCTTTGTTCTCGCATCCCACGCCAACCACGACTGTTTTTACAAGACGCATACCCGCATCGGGCCGATAAGTGCGGCGAGCCGCGTACGCTGGGACGCGCTTGTTTGTTCTATGCATTGAATCGAGTGGGTAGAGCCCGGCGCGGCGCTAGAGCAGCTTCTGCGCCCATTTCCATGATTTAAGGTTTTGTGGCGGAAAGTGACGTGGTTTTCGCAACGATCGAGATTTTTTTCCTCATCTGTGTACACTTGTATTTTTTTCTCGAGCATGGTACGCTGCAGGCGCACTTTGCTCCCCAGCGATAGATAGAGGCGATACAGATCATCTTGCGTTTGCGGAGAGCGAGCATCCATCGTGTTTGTTTGTCGGCACAAAAAACACACAAAGGAAACAACAAACAAACAACGGAAACGCGGAAGACCGGTAATAAATAGGTGTCCAGAAGAGGGCAGGCGGAAATCTTTTCTTTGAGCGCGGTTTACGGGTCGTCCGTTTGTTTTGCACCAAAACAAACGAACAACGTAAAAAAAAAGTTCTGAAAGGTTTTGGCAGGTCCGATCGGCGAGTTGAAATGAATACCCGTACTTGCACGCGGATATTACATCTATACGCTGACGTGTATGAGGATACGAGATACCCCGGATGGGAGCAAGAAAACATGGAACGGAGCATAGGGCATAGAATAATGGGTGGAAAAGGAACAACATGGACGCGATGGTGCGTTAAGGGAGATGGAAACAAAGACAAAGAAAAAGTGAAAGCCGTTTACAACCTCCTGTAACGGCGAATTGGAGCGCAGCTCTTGAGGAGGAGGAGGGAAGGGTACTCAGGGAGGGTACACCTCCTCTCCTCCTCCCTCCTCATTCTTCAATGTCCTTTGGGGGGTCACATGACCGGGGGTCACGTGACCTCGGGGGAGTCACGTGACCTGGGGGTTCACGTGGCCTGGGGGTCACGTGACCTGGGGGTGATGTGACCTGGGGGTCACGTGACCTTGGGGGTCACGTGACCTTGGAGGGGTCACGTGACCTTGCGGTTACGCCGACGGCGACGCCGCTCAAGACGGAAACGGGCGCCTAAGAGCTGCGCTCTAAAAAACGTGATGGCACAAACCGTAACCGATTACGCGCTTCCTCCAACCACTGCCTGGATTTCAGTTTTTAAGAGCCACTCCACTTGTTTCCTGCGCGTAAACGTGTGCGCGTGCGCGTACGTGAGTGCGCGCGTGAGAGCGTGTGCGTGTGCTCCTGAGTGTGTGTCTGTCGGTGTTTGTGCGTGTCTGCGTGTGTGTGTGTGTGTGTGTGTGTGCGTGCGGGTGTGTGTGTATCTATGTGCCTTCCTGTCTCTGTATGTGTGCGGGTATGGGCGTGTGTGTGCATACCTTTCCTGCCTTGGTAACACAAACGTGTCGTTAAAAAAAGAAAAAAAATTGTTACTTTTTTGACACAATTGTAGCAGTTCCTGTCCGCCCAACACGTTTATGTGGGTGCACGGCATAAATTGAAACAGGTTGTTCATGAGTTGCTTTGCCAGGAAGCTAGCTGTCATACATTCGACGTGTCGTTCTTCCCAAAAAACGCACGCCGGCCACCTTCAAGACGTGAGGGGTGCTGTTTTCTCTTTCACGTGAAGCGCTGTAAAAACTTCGACTTCGGAAGCAATCCTGAGAATTCCTAGATAGCGTGTGGGGCAGAAATGGCCACATTGCTCCCCAGAGATTTGCCAAGCACATTTCAAATAACCATCCAAGCATTTGTGTTGGCCCGGCGTAGGTGATGACGAAATTTCCACCTGACATCATTATGAAGAATCGCCTTCCAATTATATCTCTATTTAATGTTACTTCTCAGACTATTTATCCCTGAAGATGACATTGGTATGTAAAATTTTTTTCAGAATTCTCGAGTCTTCTGACCTTTATTGCAGCAACAATGGGGATGACGATATAAAAAGAACTCTTCAAACGGCTAAAAAAAAAATCCAATGCCGGACAGTTTGTTTTCTTTCTTTTTTAACGTTGAAAAGGTTGCCACTTCATCATCATGCAGGACACCAGAGGTCAGCAACGTGTATTGGAAAAAGAGAACCTTCACTGAAAAGCACTGCCCCCTCCCCCTTGCCTTTGCCTCAACAGGCAAAGGCCATGAACCCCCCCCCCCCAAGGATGCCTGCACTCATTGCGCTACATCGGTTTATATTTCCTCAATCAGTTTATTTACCACGCGTCTAAGAAGACGAACATGCCCGACATTCACAAACTGGAAATACCTTAAAGGTAACTCCACTCAAGATCAAGCAATTATTTGCCATGTACATCTTGATGACGGACATGCCCTTTTCTTTAAATAGAAATGTATTGGTGAAGGTGATTTCAATTTGAACTGGTAAGCAGCTTAACGGCACATGAAGAATTCAAGACGCTGAGTACATATCTTCACTTCTTTAAGATAGAGAAAATACCGAATGTTCCAGACTGTGGAAAGTGCCGCCGACCAACAACGCTGCAAACAATTTGGCGCTCAGGCACGTTTTGAGAAATGCAACATTTACCCTTGCCAGACAAGCGAGAGGGGCTGCTTTAAATTGTTTCATACGCATCTGTGAGGCAAACGTGTCTGTAATATTAATGTTCTCCCTTCAACAGTTTTAATGATTGGTTAAATTCGGGTGTAGGCCCGTTTGTCATGTGCCCATTCGTCATAGGCCAACTGGTAATAGGCCCGTTCGTCACAGCGGAACATTCGTCATAGGGGAATTTGTCCCTAAGAACGTTTGTCACTGTGCGAACCGGATATGTGAATTTGCCCAACATATATTCACCTGGCTGTGCATGCAATAAAGATTAGTACGGTATATTTCATTTTACTGAAGAGAGGAAACATCCAAACAAGTCATCGTTATACTGAGAGAACAACAGGTTTATTGAGCGAAATAAAAACAAATTAAAAGGCGATATTCCGAGCTGCCACCCTCAGGGTTTCAAGACGATTGCGACCATTGCAGCGGCTCACAATGAATTGAAGACGCCGGTTGCTGTCGGCGTGCTTCTTGGACATTCTCGAAGATGTCGTGCCGCCCTCTGCTTGAGCCAGCTTCATCTCTGTCAAGGATAAAAAGAAAAAAAGAACACACACACTCGTGGAGAAAGCTTTTTGAGTGGGCACCGTACTGAAATTTTGAGCCACATATGCAAAAATGTACAACAGAAAACGTCCAAGTTCTCAGAGGATAAGGTCAGTTCTTACATGCAGTCCCCGGAGCCACGCTTCGATGCTGTTGTTCGTACTTCGGCTTTCTGCTACTGTTGATTCTCTGACTGACCAAACCAGAGGAGGGAGGTGGCCGACGAGAAGCCGTTTCGATGAGGTCTCCCGATATACACGTCCTCGAAGTAGTCCGCCACGAGTGATGCATCGGTGGGGAAAACCTCGAGAAGGTCCTTGAAGGCCTCAGGAATGTCGGCGATTGGCAAGAAGGCCAATGCTGGAAGCATTCCCATTTGAAAATCAACAAGAAATAAAGCAACCAATTGGTTTACCTGAAGACAATAATAAGTCATATAAATAGAATGCCGCATACCAGAACAGCAAACTCGGGTGACCACTGGAGCACACCTTCCCACACACCGACTGGGATAAGTGAAAAAAAGCATCCCTGTACCGTTGATGGCCGCTATCTTGAAGTCCGTGTAAGCCACCTCAAGTCAGTTGGCCCCCCATGTAACTCAGAACGACGTCGAAAAAACGAGCCAACATATTTTGAAGTGTTTGCACACATATCCAATAATAGGACCACCGAGCGTTTCGTTTTATACGTTTATCAGAGCTCTTGAATGCTTACATTTTGTAGGTAGCTTCAGATTTGTTGGGCAGCAGGCCGTAAACCATTGGCACTACCACGCCGTTGACTGTGGCATGATCCGTGTACGGTTAGTAAAACTGTGCCGGGGTCACTTTAGAAGTCCCGTCCGCGAACCACGTAGTCGCATGAGCCAGACAGCTCAAGTTGCGCTCGGTAGCAAAGATCCGGATTCTTTCGCTGTCGCCCTCTCCGCTATCGTGGAGGAGAAAGGATCTCCTTTGGCTGTGGTCTGCATGCAGGTAAAACAGCCATTATTATCATAATATGTCGCGCACTGTGATTTTGGGCTGCAATACACTTTACTTTGAACTCTGTGGGCATTCGTATGTCGGCTCTGCAAGGTGCGCTGCACTCGAAATTCGCCCGCTGCCTTTGCTTGAGGATTGTGCGCCGAAGTGTTGACGGTGCGGGAATCTGCAAAGCAGTGTCGTCACTGACACAGGCAAGAGCAGCCAGAAGGATTTGGTGTGGTGCTAGACGGCCTTCCACTGGAATAAAGGATATTATAGTGTCCTTGTTTTGGGAATATAAGAGCAGGAACAGATTTTGGTACATACCAGCCTTTTTGTTCATCTGATGACGAACCCGAAGCACGTTTATCTTGTGTGTTGTCAAATGCATGCGTATGGTCTCTGGAATAAGAGATTACACGAGTCTTGGCGTGATCGGTGACTATTTTAGTTTTACAAACTCCTCTTCGCCGGCAGGCCCAATACAACGTAGTTTCGTAAACATTAAATGCAAGTGTAAAAATGTCCTTCGTGAAGAAGCATATCGCCACCTCTCTTAGTAGTAACTACCTCCATTTAGAAATCGAGAGTGATATTTTTATAATCCAAAGGCAACCGGCATAATAAACCCTAAAACAAGGCACAAAAAAAAAAAAGATGAATCGCGTTCGGTGGTTTTTTTTCTATTGTGAACTTTATGTTCTCGAAGTTCTTTTGTTAGAAAAGTGACCCCGATAAGACAACATGCAGGCTAAAGGCTGCATCTTGCCTTATCTTGGGGTCATTGGGACATGCTTTTGTTTCTCGTTCGTACAGTAGTCAACCTCACTGACCTTGTACGGATTTAATTAAGTGACCTCCGTAACTTTCCTAAGAAAACAAGATAGAAAAAAAACATTTAACAATCTTGAAGTCATTGTGTGACGAACTGCCAGCGTGACGAATCATCCTATGACGACAGTTCCGCTGTGACGAACGGGTCTGTTACCAGTTGCCCTATGACGAATCGACATGTGACGAATGGGCCGTATCCCGTTAAATTCATACCAATAAAGCCCAACCCACACGCGTGTGCGGGTTTGTTTTGAGTGTCAAACAGTCAAATTTCGATGTTTGAACTGTGTGTAGTTTGAGTTGCCGAAAGGAAGAGGAGATAAAGGAGGAGAAGGAAGAAAAGTGATGTAGCGGGAGATGGAATTAACAGTTGCGTGAAAGCGATAGGATGCACATATATCTGCCGACCAAGGCGATACGAAATTATATACGTCGCCGTGCTGGCGAGATATGGCCAGCTTCGCGCCGATATGGGTGGGGTCGTTGGGTGGAGTTGTGTCTAGTAATGTGGGGCCGGAATTTTTAGAGCCGGCCAATTTGAGGGCTCGTTACGGGAATCGTTCCTGGAACGACCTCGAAAGAATGTATGACTAGACGTTCACTTTAGCCATCTTACTCATCCGCAGAAAACAACCATCGTTGACATTTATTGAGGGCGAATATACGGGCCACGTCTGACACGAGAACGATACGCCGCTTTATGTGAGATTAAGAATAAAAAAACAGGATCAGCTCTATCGTGGCTCGTGAGCACAGATATATACCCGAACCACTTGGTGACGCTAGAACGTTAGGAATACGGATATGAGCATTGCTTGCTGTTTGTCCGTTTAGTGTAGCGATGCTCTTGTTTGCCTTTCACCGTGACGGTGAAGAGGGAACTTCACGCAAGGGCCTTCAGACATCAAGCCCAATCCATGCCTCCGCATAAAAAAGCCCGAGCCACTTCAGTCCTATAAGGACAAGGGACCACGACTCACGAGTCGCTTTCAGCAACTCCAAATCTCAAAAAGTGGGAATGGGTGGCCGTGTGCGTTAATGCACGGAAGCTGGAGAACGTGACATAATAGCTGGCGGGACAGAACCCGGGAATCCTGGGTTCATTGAAACCTCGCGATCCGTGCCGCCGCGCTGATAGCGGCAGCGATTTCGGCCACGGAATCGCTGCATGTGAAACCCGCTTAAAGGCGCAAACGACAGTCCGATCTGCAACTGGCGAAGCGGAGAAAACGCTCATACCGGTAACTACGCTCAAATGTCCACAAAAAGTCATTCGATAAGATGTGTCCACGGAGCAGAGAGCAGTGAGAATGCCAAAGGACTTACCATTGTTAAACCGCGCAAAACGATTTACACAGAAGACATATTTACGAGTATGTAGCAACAAGCTCAACTCTTAACCGTTATTCAGAAAGCAGGCGCGCAAAAACAAACAAACAACACACGTACATTACGTTTAGAGCCACTAAATGGGCTGCGCTTAAAGTATCGGCACTCCGTTCTTTGACATTATTGTAGGCGCCGCCATTTTGGATCGTATGCAGACCAAACGCGACTGCCGATCGTTATGATTCAAAAGTGCGACTTCCTCAGCATTAGATTCGGTGTTAGGAAGGTCATGTGACATTGCTTTGCTCTGTCGCGAACTGTTTAAACATCTGCGGAGGGCGGAAAAGTGTTTACTGTGATTTCAGATAAAGCTTCAGATAACTGGCAACCATTATTGTAAGACACAATATGGCCAAGTGTCGTCACTATGAAGCGTGGCACTAATTGCGCTGACTATACTTCGTTTCACCTTACGTTGTACTGCAGAGAAGGCTAAAAGCGCGAGCTCATAGCGTTGGGAGCTGCTCTTAACGCACGAGAGCTTGTGCCGCCAAGATGTGCCCTAACGCAAGGAGCTCGCGCTTGTAGCCTCTCCTGCGGCACATCATATGGTGAAATAGAGTATAGAACAACTCAGGTTTATGTTTATTCTTTCTCTGATCATCATCTTCTTTTTTAAACGAAACATTGGAGAAAATTATACTGTGAGGATTTAAGTGTAAAAGTTGATGAAGAATAAGAACAACAAATAACAAAAATAATAAGAAATACCTTGCTTAAAATAAACAAATTAAAATAGAATAACACCGTCCTTCTTTTCATCTTGTCGCAGGATAGTTCATTTCCTTCTGTGATAACGCTAGAGACGGGGTCCTGACGCAGGCTTCTTCTAACCTAGCTATCTTCTGAGCTTCAATAATTTTCCTCGTTAGCTGGTTGCCACTTCTGCTGACGACAGTGCAGTTGGTCATGTCCGCCGAGCAACCGCAGTCTCTGCAATGGATCCCCAGGTGTCCGGAAATGACTTTGTGGATGGTGTATTGATGTTCACGCTATCTGTCGTTGAGACATCTGCGGGTTTGCCCTATATACTGCTTTCCACATGACAGGGAAATTGAGGACTTCACTCCTCCTGCACATGGAACAAATTGGTTCTGGTGCTTTTTAGTACAACTTAAAGGGATGCTGAACCAAACATTTCAGTGTCTATAATAGGTGGCGCACTATCTTTCCATGAGCCAGCAGCCGCGGTGTGCGCGAGCACACGCAACTAAATTGACGTCATCATATCCCCATTCACGCTTAATAAGCTTGAATGGGGGATATGATGACGTTACATTCGTTGCGTGTGTTCGCGCACACTGGCGGCTGCTGACTCATGGAAAGATAGTGCGCCACCTATTATAGACACTGAAAATGTTTGGCTCAGCATCCCTTTAAGACCCGGTTTGAGAAACAAGAAGAATTCACCTTTTGCATAAACTGGAAAGCTTGTACGGAGCAGAGAACAGCACATCGATGTTTACGCGGTTGCCAATCTTCTTTAGGCCGTGAGAGATATTATGGATGTATGGCACTAATAACAGGCCTTTGAGTTCTGTTGCTCGCCCAGCTACACCTCCAGGAGCTACACCTCCTGGCGGCGAGTTTGCAAACCAGTATTCAGACGAAGAGCAGACCGATATAGGACATAAAAATGCAAGCTGCCGCTTTATTTTTTTTTCTCTCTAGCTTTAATTTGAGCCCGAAAAAATAGCACATTTGTTTTGCAAACCAACGTTCGCATGCCCAGTTTCAGGTACGTATACGTTTAGAATTCGATTATTGTGAGGCGTGCCAAATGTGCTGGTCCAAGCGGCCACAACGCCGCACCCTGAACATTCGATAATTTCGAACGTGGTTGGAACTTCGAATCCAGTCGGAAATCAGAACTTATTCTACGTTACGTAAGCCACTATAATCGACGTCTATGCTGCCTCGTGTCTCGCGCCGCCTGTTGGCCGCTTCCGGCAGCAGCGGACGCAGGGCGAAGAAGATCTATCTCGAGATCGGCGGCGGACCGCCCGCGGCCCGAGCCCACCTCGAGCGCCCGACCTGCCTGAGCAGCAGAGAATGCAACTTGGTGGTGGTGGTTAAACGTTTTTATTGATGAAGGGTTATGTCCAGGCCTCTTGATAAACATCATCTAGCCTTGATGGGGATAGGGAAATGGGTGATGAGGGTAGGGGAATGGGAGGAGGTTAAATGATTTGAGAAACGCCCGCCGAGCATACGTAGCCCAACGAGGGTTAAATTTGTTTCCTATTGAGGTTGTCACTGGCCGGTCTTGTCCATTCTCTGTAGTTTGTGGGTCTGGCTTCCGCGGGCAGTTCGTGTATGGCAGCATGTCTTTGCTTGCTGATTGCCAGACAGTCCCATATAAGGTGCTGGCAGGTAGCAGGTACCCTGCAAGTCTTACAGAGCGGGTCTGGGCCGGGTTCGTTCGGTGAAGTAGGCTTAT
>JAZHYW010011765.1:0-27799 GCA_037355805.1 Ixodes ricinus
GATCTTGAGCTGCGCGCACCTGCAGAGGACCTGGGAGGGCGCAGGAGTACCATCCCACGTGCGTTCACGAGCCCTGCCAACCGTCGCCATTAGAAAAGGTGTACTCTTCAAAATAACTTCGGGGACAAATACCCGTGGCTGCTCGTAATCCCGACCGAGCTTCGAGAGGAGATATTTCAAGCATGTCACGACGACCCGACGTCCGGACACCTTGGTTACAGCCGACACTGGTCCGTACTCGTGGTTTACCTGGCCCGTATTCGTGAAAAGTAATACTGGTCAAAGCTCACCAAAAACCGTGCACCTCTACACACGGTCATGCCACTAGTGCCAGCGGCGCAAGAAACCACCGACGAAGCCGGCAGGTCTCCTGAAGCCAATTCTCCATCAACTTCACCTTCCAGCAGATCGAACAATCACTGGCCTTTTTCCGCAGTCGACCCTGGCAAACCACTGGAAAATCCTGAACACTGATTATCTAACACGATACGCCGAGACAAAAACCCGTCCGTCTGGAACTGCTGTGGAAGTCGCCAGGTTCTTTGTCGATCCCGTCGTCCAACGACAGCTCCTCAAGCCCTCATGACAGGTCGGGGGTTGTCATTCATGGCGCAGCTCACGAAGGAGATACCGCGTCTAAGACACACCGAACACCGCCGGAGCATGGCATACCATCCGTAGACCCACAGATCGACGAAGCGGCTGTACAAGATCAAGGTCAAGACATGATCAACAACAATGACGTTGTATCAACGGCATCATTCAAGTGACCATCGGAATGATACCATTCCAACTGGTGCAT
The DNA here is from genome assembly GCA_037355805.1 of Ixodes ricinus. Taxonomy (NCBI): domain Eukaryota; kingdom Metazoa; phylum Arthropoda; class Arachnida; order Ixodida; family Ixodidae; genus Ixodes; species Ixodes ricinus. The sequence continues at coordinate 803 of JAZHYW010011765.1, forward strand.
AACAGTAAGGGTGACAACGAGTCTTGACGCAATGCTATTCCACGACCAGTTATCGACGTATTATCGACCGGTCGATAACTGAATGCGCTGCTGTTACCACCCGACGCCCAGTCGATAACCCAACAAGCAGAGATATGCACGCTGTTCGCCCGCCTGTGGACCAACAATGTGTTGACGCGGGCGGTACAACCTCGTCGTTGTGACGTCCGTTTTGGCCCGGAGACAGAGTGTAGGTGTGGACACCTATCCGCCGCCGCGGACTCAGCGAGAATCTGGTGTGCTGGGTGCTTTGTACACCTCGCTGCGCGTTACGGCGACTCGGGACCTGAACTACAAGATTCAAGGACATCGGCACGCAGCCCTCGAGGCCGAAAACATCCACGTCGCGCCTCAGCAAAAGCGCCTATTGCGAGTGAACTGTGTTTCCACGTCTGACAGGACTGTGTTCTGCGGCCTCCGTAGTTCGCCAACGTTTTTGTTTGTTTTGCTGTTTTGTTTTCTGGCACATGGCATCGAGACGATGCGCTTAAAAAGAGAGGAGTATTTTGCCTGCTAACCCAATGCATTAGAAATTAGGGGCACGACACCGGGCTTTCCCAAACGAGTTGGTACGTGCACTTCTGATACAGGCATTGCTGGGCCTTTCGATGTCCCTACCGCCCGTGGACCGGTGCCTGCCGCGTCTAACGTCTTCGGTGAATCACAGGCGCCTGGATTCATTTCCGGTCTTTCAGCCTGCTGCCGAATGTGATTAGGCCGGGCGCGAACATTTCTGCACCGTCAACTTCGGACACTTCAACGTGGCTCGTCTGGCGACATCGCAGCCCGGTGACGCACTCGGGACTATTTAAACAGCTGTCTTCGTCTACGCCGCTCTGGGGCTACCGACACGGGTCTGTGGCGATGCTGCTTACGTGCACCTCTGGTACTGAGTTGGTTTGATGCTCACATACATGTTTCAAAAGTGATGACCTGTTCGCTGATTACGGTGTCGTGCCCGACCCGTTTGCGTTTTTTTGCGCCAGAGGCTGCGTACCTGTCTTTTGCTCGCCCGTACATGCGCCTCCTGCTTCTCGTATGCCGGTGATATTGAGTGCAGTCCGGGTCCAAGGACTACGGAACAGGCGGAACAGTTGGCTTCCGCTTTCGCTATTGCCCAGCAGCTGCAAATAGGGCAAAGGAAGGGTAATCGAAGAGAATCAAGACACTCGAAAGAAATCTGCAAAGTAGAAATAAATCGGTTACCGAGCGGTCCTCTTGGAGTTACAGTCATTGAAACGCAAGCGTCCGCTTGCGCTTCAACACTAAGAAATTTGCGTGGAGAGATTGTGACATCTGGGACAGTGTTTTCTTGTGTGACGGACGGGGCGCACTTTCTGTTTCTTGAGGCTCCGTTGCCGAAGATGCCGAAAATGATACGGGCATAACGAACTTGATTTTTCATGGATCTACCTGATGCAGGCAGTGAAACGATTGGGCGATCACACAGAACAAGTGGTCCCAAAAACCTGTTCAGAGAGAAGCTTGGCCCTAGGTTTAGATCAAAGCTGGATTGAACGTGCCCACGAGACCGGGTCGTTTTGGTCCGAGCAAAACCGATCCGCAGTCCTCGTCGAATCTGGCTGTCCTTACTAAGCACAAGGACCTGATCCTTAACGATGCTCGCAAAGGTAAGAGGTACGGGATACTCCATAAATGAAGGATTTGTCACCAGCAGTGCGTGAAGCACGACGAATGTTGCTTTCACTTTTGCGCAAGCTCCAAGTGAAAGATTTAAGCTTCGTTACAGTCAACTTTCCACTGGTAACAACGCTTTTCGTTTACGATCCTGTGAGCAAAACTGTTGTGCCTGAGATTGATTAACTATGCGTAGCACCTTTGCGTATCTCTGAGAAACTCCATCTCTGTTTATTTAACTATCATCAAGAAACCTCAATACTTTACAAACGCGGAGTGAGATTACTGAGTTTTAGTGACTCCACCAGTGCTGATATGGTTGTTATCACAGAAACATGGCTACGGATTGATACTGTGATGACAGAGAACTTTTTGACTGGGTTCCCTCTTTTAACATTTGTCGTTGCGATAGGATTGGTCGGCGCTGGAGAAGGCGGCCTGGTTGGAATCAGAAAGACCGTCCGCATCTGCTCTAGTTAACAGTAGCCACTAACCTCCAGAGAATGCTTTTTATATGTATAAATTCCAAAGAAGTCGCGCCATCTTGTCGGAGTGTGCTACCGCCCCACCGAGTTGCGATGCCTCTTTCGTTGATGCGCTGCACGATGCGCTTGCCGGGACCTGCTGCTAATTATCGCCACGTATCCATCACACTTTTCGGTGACTTTAATTTTCCTACCATTGACTGGACTCATCCTCCTCTGCTAGAAAGATCCAGAACCGGGACGGTTTCTTGAGTCGTGCCTTGAATTTGATCTTACCGAGCTCATCAAAAGTCCTACCAGAACTACCACGGGGGATCGTGAGCGCTCTTTTCAGACCTTCTTTCTGACGACCTCCCCAGGCGATGTTTGTCGATATATCCTGCCTCGATGGCCTAAGCGATCCATAAGCTTGTTGACGTTCATGCCATGTGTTCCAGTGCCTACTAATGTCACTTCACGAAAAGTTATCAGAAATTACGCAAATGTTAACTATGACGCAATTACTGCTAACCTGACAGTGTTCGCTCAAGATTTTCTTTTCGATTTTTCTTCTCGTACAGTGGAACATAACTGGCTACTGTTTAAGAATACAATGCTTGACCTAGTTGAAACAATTTGTTCCCATCATCAGTATTGAAGACAAATCATTCTGCACCCTGGCTTAAACGGGACCTAAAGCTAATACTAAAAAACAAAAAAAGCAAACATCGTTTCAGGAAAGTCAAACGAAGCCGCTCCGATTCTGAGTGGGCGAGTTACAAGGAGCGCCATCGTTAGTACAAGTGGAAGAGTCGGGAAGCTCGTATAAAATATTTTAATCAAGATTTGCCGTCACTTCTCTTAAATAACCCAAGAACATTTTTGAATGTGGTGAATCCAAAAGCCGATGCCGCGCTCACTTAACTGATAACGGGAACATTAAATCTGAGGAAGGGTGTGCTTCGCTGTTGAATACGACTTTTGGGGCCGTGTTTACTCAGAGAGCCACTGGAGGCAATCCCTCTCCTTTCCATTCTGTATTCAAGCAACAACGGACCTAACGTATACATTACACCGGACGGCGTATCCTAACCTTATTAACGGCTCTAAAGCTTTCTACATCCAAGCTGGTGAAGACGGCATTAGCTCGGAAATCATTGATGTGTACTAAGGACATTAGCTGTGTCATACTATCCGAAATATTTTCCCAGTCATTGCTAGAGGGTAGGCTGCCCAAGGATCCGGAAAATCGGGCGGGTCGTTCCTGTCTTCAAGGGTGGTGATAAATCATCTGCTAATGACCACAGGCCAATATCTCTAACCAGTGTGTCATGTAAATTGCTTGAAGACATAATCTATACGCTAACCTTGCGACTTACTTTTCTTGAGAACAATCATTTTTCGCCTCATCAACATGGTTTTCAAAGAAAAGGACCGTCTTGTGTGACACAGCTGGCTGGTTCCTTACATCATATTCACACTAATTTGGACAGCAATGAGGTTAGTGATGCTTTCTTTTTCTCGATCTCTTCTAAGGCATTTGATCGCGTTCCTCATCAGCGTTCGCTCTCAAAATCATCTGCACTAAATATTGACCCGCATGTATTAAAATGGATTAAAGACTTTTTACATGACAGGACCGAGTACACTATCACTAACAACCATCGTCTCGGATCCTGTTCCCGTCACCTCCGGTATTCCCTCAGGGGTAGCCTGTCGCTGGACCCGCTTCTTTTTTTCTTTTTTCTTTTTCTCTATATCAGCGATTTTGTGCCTAACTCCTCGGCCTCAGAAATATCGTCTTTTCGCCGATGACTGCGTTATTTATCGTCGGATCAGTAACCCATCAGATTCTACTGCCCTTCAAGACGACTTACTAAATATCAGCTCATGGTGTAATGTAAACTGGCTCCTTGATTTTTAAACTCTTCTAAATGCCAAGCACGTTCGTTTCATTCGTCCTAATATTTCTTGTTTGTACCCAGTCAATATCACATTCAAAACGCCCCGTTGGAATTTGTCCAATCTTGACAAATACCTAGGAGTTCACCTATCCTCCGATCTATCATGGAACATGCCTTGCATATAGACTACATTCTTTCCAAGAGCTAACCGTAGTCTCGGTCATTTAAAACGTAACCTTAATTCTGCCCGATGTTCTCTTAAACGACTAACCTACGTCATGCTTGTTCGACCGATCCTGGAATACGCTTGCAGCATTTGGAACCCTCATTATCATTACTTAGCTGCCTCACTGGAAGCACTCCAAAACCGAGCCGTTCGTTTCATTTTTTCTCGATTACTCACGTGATACCAGTGTAACTAACTTTTTATTGCTTGTTTAACATTGTTTGTGCCAACTATGTAACTCTATCTTTTTTTTTTCACTTGACCCAATTGTATCAAACTTTGTACTATGTAATGCCCGTTTGGGCTCAGTGTAAATAAATAAACAAATGAAACTTGTGCTGACTTTCATTCACTTGAGATACACCGCACGGTATCAAAGCTATGTCTTCTGCATAAAATTTACTACTCGCCATCACTTCACTCATCACTTCTCTCTCAACCGTTTTGGCGTTTCCGCCCGCATTGATAACTCATGTACAGATTAAACATTACTTCTTGTAAGTCATCCTTGATTTTCCTGCTCGTTTTTTGCCATCCGCCACTGCTGACTGGAACGACTTAGCCTCGACAGCATTAGTTTGTCAATCGTAATCAAGTTCTTTTTCGCCAAGATTTGACCTACTTTTGGGGCCCTTGATGCATGTCTACTTAAGTGTGGTTGATTTTGTTGCTTTTGTGCTCTGTACTTTGTTTTTTTTCTGCTTTGTAACCCCTCCGCCCCCCTTTTACATAATGCCCCTTGAGGGTGTGTAAGGCATTTAAAAAAAAATAATAAAATACTGTGATTGGCTGTCGCGCGAAGGCTCCAGGTTCAATTCCAGAGAGCAAAATCTTTTTTTTAGGGGCGAAGCTCCTTAGGGTCTCAGCCTTGTCCATCCGCTACCCGGCATCCGTGCGCACATCGATTTCCAGCCCATCTGTCTTCTTAAAAAAAATAAAAATGTTCGCGCAAAGTCGACAGGATTCAAACCTCGTGCGGGGAGACCCCAATGGATTTCTAGTCATCGCCTTAAAGGGGCACCCGAGCGGTTTTTGGAGTTCGTGTTTTCATGATGACAACTGAATCTAGACGCCCTGGGCGGTCCCTAAAAACCAAAAATATAGTCATGCGGGGTGAATATTTCCTTAATAAAAATGTAATTCAAGGCCGCCAAACTTCTTCGGATCTCATCCGAAAACGAAACCACCCTCATTGGTCACCGCACGCATATCAAAACGTTCTCGGGCCGATGGCGTTGGACGATCGTTCCGTCGCGCAGCGGTCCCGAGGTAGCCGCACCGGCCGAACTCTTGCTGCCATTCGAGCTTCGATCATGGCGGAGTTCTCTACGCTCGAGGACCTGACGCCGTTAGAGGTTGAAATTCTTCGGCGGACAGCCGACCTGGGGATGGGTTCCTTATGACGCCACTCCGATAGAAGCGCTTCGGAGTCGTGTTCGGGTTCAGAGGACGACGAAACGCAGACCTCTTCGGGCGTTCTTCAGTTTGCGGTTGGGGCAAGTCGTAACCAAATCCAACGTTTGGCATCGCAGCGTAAGCCTCTGGTACGTGATGTCAAACGATGTCGCCACGCTGACTCTCGCCTCGGGAGGACGGCAGGCTGGTTCAGACATGTGCAACGAGCGCGTTACCTACGACTGCGTCCGTTGCAGCTACGGAGAGACCGAACGACCGCTCTGCGCCGGTCCCGGGTTCGACACCCCGACCAGGCGGATTTTTTCGGTCGCGCACCAGTCACCTAGCTGTGTTTGGAGATTTGTGTTTGTCCTTCGTACCCCTTGTTCCCCTTCTCCAGGGATTATTTTCATCAACGATGTAATCTTAGCAGTGATATAGCAACGTAGAAATATGATTTCGTGATCAGATAGACATTGCAAGCGTTGAGGATTGCTAACACTAATCACCTTTCTGCGGTGTATGATAACGCGTGAAAATTCGCATCCTTTATACGGTAGGCACCAGTAATACCTGGAACTTGAGCACAGACATGAAATGCGCCAAATAAAAAATCCGGGCATGTTCGAGAAAACAAAACGCTCAGAAAGCACCACTGTAGTCGAAGTAAACAAACACGACGACACGGGTGTTTCCGCTGTCTTGAGAGTGCCGCCAACGACATCGACGCACGAGTAAGTGGATCTTCCCTTCTAGTACACTCAGCACGGAATGAAACCCGAACGCCGGAACGCGTGGCCATCGATACAGGCTGCTCCACCGGGAGGGCCCCTGAGAACTACTGGAAATGAACCTTGCGTGCGAGGGTGCGGGTAATACTAAGATGTCCTCAAATCCTCGCGCGGGGCGTCTGGGACTTCCGTGTTCGCCGGTGGCGCGCTGTAAGCGCCGTCACTCGGGGTGCTTTTCTGTCGCCTCCCATTGTCGCCCGGTCGACACCGGGCGGCTGGCTAACCCTGGCAATAGCTCTTTTGCGATAGTCCCTGCTCAGACAGAGTGATGAATTTATTCCGGCTCTGGAATTGATACGGCTGGCATATCGGTGGTTACCGAAGAGAGCGTCAGCGAGCAATTCCTCGCTTTTAAAGAATCGACTGATAACTTCGCACGAAAAACATGCGCATTGCTCATGGCAAAACCGAGGCATCCGCGTCGGTCTGTTGCGGCATTTTTTCTTTTTCATAAAGAGTATGGTCATGCGAATAAACGAACTTATTTCGCGTTTATGACGTTTCACTATTTCTCAGAAACCTCGGGCGTGGCACGTTGTTCCCCGGAGCCCCAGCCTGGTTCCGGTGACACGTCATTAAGCACTACGGGTCTTCTGTGCACGAAATTTTTTCAACTTTCATTTCACCCTTGCGATACACAAAGCGATAACGAATGACAGCGCTCAAGAGATATCGCTGTGGGAATCCGATAAACAAAGCGAGTGACAGTGCTTTTTGTATCGGAGTGACGTAAGTAAAGGCGCTTAAGGACGGCAGCAGCTCGTTCACCATGCTTAAACAAGTCTTCTTTTTTGTCCAGGTGAAGGAATGATCATTGTTACCGATCCGATAATCGCTTTTTAGGGGGCGAAGCTCCTTAGGTCTAGCCTTGTCCATCCGTCCGGCGCCCGTGCTCACATCGATTGCCATCCCATCTGTCTGTCATGGATGAAACGTTGCATGTAGCCGCTCAACGTCTATACAGGAGAGGGCGCTGCGGTCAAATGCGTGTATAATCGCGTTAAACTTTGCATGCATTTGCTCAACGTTTATAGACGAGAGGGTGCTGCGGTCAAATGCTCAAATGCGTATATAACCACGTTCCATACCACACATTCTCTTTCTGACATGGACCGTTGACTTAAGCGGTGGAGATGCGTTCCCACGGCCTCTAGCGGATCCAAGCTGATCCGCTGGAAGAACCACTGGCTCTGCACTTCACCGACCATAAAGCAGTAATAATGAAGTCGAAACGCAACCCGGAACTCAGCACTACCTATGAGCATAAAGGAAAAAATCAGCACCATCAGCACTACCTATGAACAATAAAATCAGGAGATTTGCAGCCAAGTGTGCCAGAGCACTAAACGTGTCTATAATCTCTCGCAGGTGCGTACACTTTAGTATTTGTAATACATTTTAAGTTTCCTTTTGGCTGCAAATCCCACCAGTGTGTACCAATGTGTGTTGACGTCGCAACCTACCGGATTCGTATCGGAAGGTTTTCAATATGCTCGAGAAGAAAGTCTCGTCAGTTACCGCCGAAGCAGTTGAATATCTCCTGTTCCGGAATGTTCAGCCACTTCAAACTCTTTGCTGTCCTTACAGTTCTTTTCCTGTTACTTACGTCAGCCGGCGACGTTGAGCTAAACTCCGGCCCCGGGCCTACAAACAGTGAAAAAATAGACAAACTGCAAGAAGCTATTGATAGCCTAATAGCAGCCAGCAACCAAAACCAGAGGGAAAGTATCGGCAAGCCAAATGAAATTAATAAGGCCAATGCCAACCTGGGCAGCCGTGTGACTAGTTTGGAGGCTAGAGTTACTGAAATCGGGCAAATAAAAGAAAATTTGGCTTGTGTCACTGCCACGCTTGATCATGTGGAGCGGGAGTCTGCGAGTGCGCATGAGCAGCTCTCTGTATTAAGGGACACTTTGGACGACATGAATGGCCAGATGCGCAGGAACAATCTGATATTTGGCGGCTTGCCTGAACGCGAAAATGAGACCTGGAATGACACTGAACAACTGGTATCAAATTTCATCAAAGATAAGCTCACGCCAAACGTTGGCGAAATTGAAAGAGCGCATCGTCTTGGGCCAAAACGTGTCGGCTCAAACCGTCCCATTATTGTCAGATTCCTCAGTTTTAAAAACAAAGATAATGTACTCCGGAATGCTTCAAAACTAAAAAATGTATCACCCAGGGTGTGGATTTCGGAGGACTTTTCTCCAAAAGTGCGTTTCGAGCGAAAGAAGTTGTTGGAGTTTGCCGCTCGGTTTAGGGAGCAGCATGTTAGATACAAGCTGTCATTTGATAAATTGCATGTAGGCAGTGAAATATACGTATATGACAGTGTTGCTGAAACGGTCATTCCAATTCAAAGGCCACGTGAAGTTCACCGTGCAGACGACTGACAACCCCGGAATGTGCGCAAATCTTTTGTTGAACACTCCTTGTCTTTTTTTGTAGTAAATTTTCGTAGCCTGCTTTCTAAACAGGTAGAATTTGAATGCATCACCGCCTCTTGCGAACCGGACGTTATCATAGGAAGTGAAACGTGGTTGTCATCATGCGTGGACGATAAGGAGCTGACTTTGAGCAAAGAGTACAATGTATACCGAAAAGATCGCCTTGGTGCAAGGGGTGGTGGTGTACTTATTGCTATAAAGTCCCATCTAAAATGTACAGTAATATCTTCCGACTCCTTGCTTGAAACCATCTGGGTACGTCTTCAGCTGGGTTATCGTAGGTTATTAATTGGTGTTTGTTATCGGCCGCCAAATTCAGATGTAAGTGACTTTCATGACACCATGTATAGCTCTTTGGGGCACTTAACAGAATCCTACCCAAATGATGATCTAATATTAGCAGGTGATTTTAATTTCCCCGAAATTGACTGGCCGACTCTCAGCCCGTCCACGCAGTGTTCAAATCCCGCTCAGTGCAATGATTTTCTTGCCTTGGTAGGTTGTTTCGGATTGCACCAACTTGTTAACTCCCCACCCGCGGTGACGCGATTTTAGATCTATTTTTTGTTAACAATAGAAACCATGTAAGCGCCACAAATGTTCTCGACTTCATTAGCGACCATGCAATTGTCCACATTCAAACAACATTTTCTTTTGAAAACCGAGGAAATCATCGCAAGCAGATTTTTAACTATGCCAGGGCGAATGTTGATGCTATGAATTTGTCGCTGAATCTTTTTCTACAAGATTTCATACAGCATTATTTAGGTCGCTCAGTAGAAGAAAACTGGACTTTAATTAAACATGAACTTCACAAATTAGTGTCAATAAATATTCCAAAAATTACTGTTGGATTAGACTCGCTATCGCCATGGTTCACAAATGCATTAAAGCGGATGTTAAACAAAAAGAAAAGGCTCTTTCAGAGGGACAAAAAAAACTAACAGGGACGGTGACTGGTCTGAACATAGTCTTTGGTCAAACAATATCAAAAATAGAAATAAAAAAGCGAAAAATATTTTTTTCGGAGATAAATTGTCACAGGTTTTAATAAACGATCCCCGCAAATTTTGGAAAATTGTAAATCCTAGTGAAACCCGATGTAGTCCACTGTTTACAAACCAGGAGGGTGACTGCCTATGCGACAGTGATGCGGGACATATGTTGAACAGCTTTTTTTCGACAGTATTCACGCAGGAGACGTTCCCTCTTCCTTCGCCCCCACGGTTCCACTTTGTGCGCATGTCTCCACTCTCATTTACAAGCAGCGGCATAAACAACATTATCGATAAGCTCCCGTCCCACTGTGCTGCCGGTGACGATGGAATATCTTCAAAAATACTAAAAATGGTAAATAATTCCGCTTCTGTTCTTGTCTCTCTACTTTTTCAGCAAAGTCTTGACACAGGTATCGTCCCAACAGATTGGAATTTCGCTATCGTACAACCTGTTTTCAAATCGGGCACAAAATCCGACCCCTCCAACTACCGTCCTATATCCCTTACGAGCGTCCCGTGCAAAGTGATGGAACACGTCATTTTTTCAGCTATCATGGATCACCTCGACAGGAATAACTACATTTTTCCGAATCAGCATGGCTTTAGAAAAAACTACTCATGTAATACTCAGCTTTTCGAATTTATCACTGATCTGCACTTCAACACCCATGCTGGCTCCCAGACTGACGTCATCTTCATCGACTCCGCTAAGGCTTTCGATACAGTTCCGCATTGTCGCTTACTACTAAAGCTTTCGCACCTTCAAATAGACCCTTTGATTGTAGACTGGATAACAGCCTTTTTACGTGGCAGAGCGCAGTCAGTGAGATTAAATAACACCCTTTCATCCCAATGTCCCGTCACATCAGGTGTCCCACAGGGTAGCGTTATAGGACCCCTCCTATTCCTGATATATATCAACGACCTCCCATCAACCTTAACGTCCACCATCAGGTTGTTTGCGGACGACTGCGTGTTATATCGCAAAATAGCCAACTTCGATGATAGTCTGGCCCTACAGGATGACCTGGACAAAATTGGCACATGGTGCGTGAAATGGCAACTCAACATCAATACTACAAAATGTCGGCAAATGACAGTCACCAAAAAGTCAGATGTGAAATCGTTTCAATACAACCTTCTTTCTCTTGAACTTGAAGTTGCCACGTCATATAAATATTTAGGCATTCACATTACGCATAATTTAAGTTGGAACGAACACATCAATCATGTCATACAGAGCGCATCAAAGAAACTTGGCTTTCTAAGACGTACATTGCACCAGGCACCCCAGGGTACGCGTCTGCTTGCCTATAAAGCTATCGTACTCCCCAAGCTTGAATACGCAAATATAATCTGGAATCCGCATCAAAATTACCTAGTCAAGAGTCTTGAAGCATTGCAAAACAAAGCCGCACGATTTATCTCTGGAAAATATTCGTATCATACCAGCGTTACATTCATAAAACAAAATATCGGTTTATCTTCTCTAGAGATGCGAAGAAAGATTTCTCGTTTGTGTTTTTTTCATCGTCTTTATTACAGTACTTCCACCTTCAAACAGTCATTCTGTAGACCCGCAGTTCATATCTCAGCCAGAATTGATAACGCACAGAAAGTGGAACCTTATACAGCTCGTACTAATCTTTTTTCTTCATCCCCGTTGTTATTGTGCATTTCCGACTGGAACACCCTGCCAGAATCTGTTACAGCCCAACAAGATGAGGTGTTGTTTAAAAAGAAGTGTGAACAAATGTTTTTAAATGTACTCCAAAACTCGGAGTCATTGAGCGTGGCCAGTAATGTTGTGCTATGTGTGGATCAGCCAACGTGAATTTCTGACGCGATATTTGTTTCTGTTGCTTTTCACGACTTTTCCTTCTTAGATTTACCATAGGCTTTTTGACTTTAGAACTTAAATATTTGCAATCTTGATTATGCTTGAATGTTAATGATAATGTGGTATCATGTTTGAACCAGATAATGTGAACTTTGTTACTCTGTCGTTCTTTCTTTCCTTTTTTATAGAGTTATTTTTATATTGTGCTTTCTCCTCCATTGTAAAATCCTCGCTCATGTATTGCATCCGTAAGGATGTCTTTGAGCTAAATAAATGAAAATGAAATCAGCACCACCACAGCTTCGCCCCAATCAACATCATTCACCACGTGGAGATGCGGCCTCTTTTGTACTGCTGGTGTCTTGCCCACACCAATATTTGCATTTTTGTGTGTCAGAAACACTGTACAGTCTTTGCTGTGTTGTGGCAACTTTGAGGCCAATCCTGGTCCCATGCGCGATGTTCAGGCTAAGCAGTTAAGCGAAATGTATGATCTTTTACAGAGCTTGAATGCTCGCTCGTTCCAGTTTGAACAGGGACAGTCAAAGCTGCTCACAAGTGTAAATGAGACAAAGAAAACACAGAAAGTTATGCAAGAACAGGTGACTGACAATTACAAAAGGTTGCATGTCGTTGAAAGTAAAACAACCCTTCTTGAAACAAAACAGCAAAAACACTGTAATTCCGGTCAAGCAACTGATAGCTCACGGAATGAAAACATTCCTCTACGGGAGCCTTGATGATATGGAGGACCGGTCTCGTCGAAACAACGTTATCTTTTACGGTATTGCTGATCTGGCTTCAGAAACGTGCAATGACGCTGAACGAGAGATAACAAGCCTGCTCTCCGAATGCTCCTTGCCTTCCATAAACGGAACATTTTGTATAGAGCGCTCACATAGGCAGGGGCATTTGTCGCAAAGAAATGTCGCCCCATCATCGTACAGTTTTCTTGCTTCAAAACAAGGGATCTTATCTTATCTTGCACAGTGCAACTAAAAACGGTAGGCGTGACTGTCAGTGAAGATTTTTTTTTGCTCCCCACCTGGCTAGGAGAAAACTAATAAAATTTGGCAAATCCCAAGGAAGTACTTTTAAACTGCGTTTCAACAAGCTTTATCAAAATAACAACTGCTATACGTACAACCCCCAAGAAGACCGAATATGTGTGTCAACCTTATTCCAGCGCTCCGAAAGAAATGTTAGCGTGCTTCCACTAATTTCAGCTCCTCTTTCTCAGCCAACTGGCTCCGCCTAGCGGTCCGAGAGGGGCGGGGGACCAGCGAATGTGCCAGTTGTTTTTTCTAACATTCGAAGTCGGATTAAAAAAGGCGATGACTTGTGTTCATGATTGACTCATGTGATTCTGGTTTAGTTGTGCTAACTGAAACTTGGCTTTCCTCTCAAGTTAAGGATTCTCAAATATTTCATTGTAGTAAAACCTTTAATATTTACCACATTGACCGCAAGGAACGTTCTGGCGGAGAGTTTTGATAGCAGTTGTGCCTGAACTTAATTTTTTTTAATAAACATAAAATATAATCTCGAAATAATATTGGTAGCTATTTCCATTGGACACAAAAAGCTAGTTGTTGCATTTGTGTGTGTGATTCGTGTTGCGCGAGCTCGGACGGCAAGAAAAAGAAGATAAGGAGGTTTGTCGAACAGAAGGAACGCCCTTTGTGTCTGTCTTCCTTGAGGTTGTCAGTTATTAATTCCATCACATAACACTAGTATTAGGTTGTTGCTATCGTCCTCCAACAGGATCAAATAATCTTATTGAGCAACTTCATCATGCAAATTACCTTGTTCGTGTTCGCTTTCCAAACTTAGCCAGTTTTCTTCTGGGCGACTTTAATTATCCCGGCATCATTTGATCTGATTTAATCTCTTCATCGAAAGAAACCCTTAACCGAATGTAACCAGTTTTTAGATCTATGTTCTGACTTTAACCTTTCACAAATTGTAAGATTTCCAACAAGGAAGACAAACTCTTCGGCGAACGTGCTCGACCTTAAGGGAGATTCAACCGCTCGTCACTCAATGGGCAAATTTCGCTACACAAACCTGAGTTTCAGGAATGCACGATAGTATTCATTCTTTTGGGGGTTACTTATGATAACGTAATGAAGGTTGTACGGCCCTTGAATTTTTCTTTTAGAGCGCTGAAGATTTTTAATAAAATCCAGAAATATGACCGTTTTGACTGTTTTTAGCGCGTTTTGAGTCATTTTTGAAAATACAATTATTTAGAAGACAAACGAGACAAAACGCTTGGCCGTACGTACTAGGGGTGCCTCTAATCTTAATTTTAAGACCATGACGAGAAAGCAAAATATTGTTGTATTTGCGTATTTGTGTAAATAAAATCACCCTGTTAATTTTATTTCCAACTTGTTAAACGAGATGGCGACACTAGTACTAAATGCCTCAAACCGGAGATTTTCTTGCTGTTGCTGTTGTTGTTTTTCTCTCGAGCTCGAATTCGACCGCGATGTCTCGTTGCTCGTGGATCGGTAGCACGTGTAGCGAAAGCTCACGCCGTAAAGCTCACTGATCGTGGATTCACTCCACCGCCTCTGCCCGTTTCAATCTGGATGAGCATCGTACCGGGATGCTGTCGTGTATCCCTATTGCCGCATTGCGTGATGCACGTTACAGTTGTCAGACAAGCAGTGGTATACTGCACTGTCTTTCATCTCCAACGAAGACACCAGATGCCCTTAGAGCTGGTTTCCCGCTGTATAAACATAGACACAACAGAATTACAATTGATGGCTCCGTTGGTCGGCACTTTTTGGTCGTTGCAAAAAAGTGTAACTAGTCATCAGCTGACTCCTAGCGAAAGGCCTGATAAGGCTCTGAAGGCGATACTTTTGTTGATTCTTTTTTTTGTGTGTGTGCTATGTTAGCGCGCGTGGTCAAACGCTTGCATACGCTACAAGCGTGGCTCGTAAGATCGTGCAGGGTTGAACTGAGATATCCTAATATGTAGGGTGATGCCACCCTTTGTAGTACCCGATGCCGACAGCACGCGCTCACGGGTAAACTACAAATAAATCGACGAAAACAAAATGTCGCCATAGCACAGTCAGCGCCACAAACACGTGCCGGGACACGCTCTTTCACGCGCTTCTGAACAAAAAAAGAAAATTAGAAGTGTGGAACAAAATGGCCAGATGTCTCCACCCTAAGCAAAGCGCACATGAAGGCACCCTACTAATATGTATTTGGAAATAAAAAAAATAGTTGAATGAGTTGCAAAGAAGTTTAAAATACTTATTCCGAACAACATTTATTTTATGAAACGTTATTTGAGATATCTTCATTCTCTGTAGATCTTGTTTGGTGGCTAGTGGATATGAAAAACAAAAAAAGAAGCATGATTTTTTTATTATTTTGAACAATTACAATATATTTTCTTAACAAACAAACATGTGCTTACTCTGAGATGCAAATTTAATTTTGACGTTAACGTTTTGGCGCCCGAAATAATTTTTTTTTGTTGTAAATTGAACACTTCCAGTTTTGCGGATTACTAAGAAAACCAAACGGACCATTAATAGGTAGAAAATACGTTTCTACCTAAGGTGAGGCGTACGTCTTTTTTGTTTTTTTTCTTCACCTTTCTCATTTTTAGGCAAAATCAAATTAACCCCTAAATAACTTTAGTGTCTTCATAAGTAACCTCGGGAGTTCACTATGCTATTGTCCGTTATAAACACCTCTTTCAACAGTGGTCTTACAATGTCATGGTGGAATGAGGCGGTGCTACCTTACCAGTCTGGAAACAAATTTGGGGTGTGTGTATGTTTATACAGCCTAGAACATAGTCTGCCTCAACGGGCGACTTGTCTCCCAGCTGTAAATGAGCAATTTAGCCGGTGCAGTACAACCGGTAGCCTGGGGTCTTTAACGTGCATCACGCAATAGTGATACACGACCGCACGCCGGTACGATGCTCATCCAGATCAAAACAGGCAGGGGTGGGGAATGAACCCAGGATCCCTGGGTTATACAGCGCAAGCTTTCGCTCCACCTGCTCCGAGCTGGTGTGCTCTAGCCCAGTCGGCTGAGTCGGCCACCGATCGCTTTTTTTTTCTTTATTGCACTTGGCCACAGATCTCTCCTTCGATGTGTTTGCGTTTGTCTTGCAAGCGGCGTCAAATGCGCCAGCGCACGAGGCCCGTGTCTCGAGCGGCCCTTGCAGGCAGTTATCGGCACAGTACTGAAATAAGCGGCCCTTGGAAGCGAATGGCAGCGGAGCACCTGCTCCTCGCACGTGTCTTGCGTGTTTCGACAACAATGGTTGGCGGTACTTGTAAGCGTGAATTTTATCAAAGGAATTTAGTCTGCACTTGCCGGCAGCGCCTTCAACTTACGGAATTTACGAGGATAACTCGAGTGCAACATGGCTTTGTGTATTTGAGTGGTTCTTTTTCGCTGACAGGCAGACAGACGGAAAGTGTCCTTTCTTGCCATACCCGTTGCCAATCTTGTCAGCTGCTGTGCACTTGCGCGCGATTGTGGACAAGTAGTAGAGCCGCGCCACTTGCTTGGACAGAGAACTCGTTGGTGCAGTTTACGGGTGGGAAACGGTTGCTTCTTGTTGCTTTAGACTCGTCGCTCAGAAGTGTGGACCTCTTCGACGAGATCCACACCTCTGGACGTGCAGAAGTGTGGACCTCGCCACTAAATGAGCTATGCTTAGGGTCGGCACTCTGTTCCCCAATATTGCTGTGGGCGCCGTCATCTTGGTGCTTGTACAGAGCAGACGCAACTGCCGATCGTCATGATTCCAAAGTGCGACTTCCTCGGCATTTGATTTGGTGTTAGGAAGCTCATGTAATATTGCTTTGCTCTGTCGCGAAATGTTTAAACATTTGTGTAGGACGTAAAAGCGCTTCCCGTGATTTCAGATAAATTTTCAGATAACTGGCAACCATGATTTTAAGCCACAATATGGACAAGTGTCGTTACCCTGAAGCGAAGCTTATTTAGTGGCACTAGGGAAGATCATGGCGGAACAGCGCGGCATTGAGGCTGAATTTCGAGATGCCATGCGTTCTACTGTATCTCCATCTGTTCAGCGTAACCGGCATGAATGGAGCTATTCACCTCGAACAAAGCCCTGAAAAACGAAAATGAGGCACTGAGGAAAAGAGTTGCAGAGCTCGAACAATACTCCCGACTGAACAACGTCGAAATCAAGGGGGTGCCTTGCACCCAAGGCGAGGATTGCGTCGCCGTAATGGCCGCAATTGGGGAAAAGGTCGAATGCCCCGTCTCACCCACCGATCTAGACATAGTTCATCGTGTACCAACTAAAAATGGCCAGCAGAACATCATCGCCCGCTTTTGTTCCCGCGATAAAAAGAGTGAGTTTGTCAAGAAAGCACGCAAGGCGCGTTTGAACACACGCGCACTGGGTTTCTCGGGGCAACATATGCAGTCTGTCTTCGTTAACGAACATTTGTCTCCTGAAAACAAGCGGTTATTTTCCAAGGCACTAACACTGAAGAAGGAAAAAGGTTGGCTCTTCCTTTGGACTGATAACTGCCATATCAAAGCTCGCCAAAATACTGCGAGCCGCGTCTTTCGCATAGCGTCCGATTCAGACCTTTCGATTTTCACTTGAATTATTCTTAAACTTTCATAATGGCATCGCTCGTCTCACCTTCTGAACTAGAACATTACTTTTCTTCACCTTGCAGATCGCTGATTCATTTTAACGCGCGCAGCTTGCGCAAGCACACCGATGACATTACTAACTTTTTATCTTCTGTTGGGCATCGGTTCTCTATTATTTGCCTTACCGAAACTTGGCTGAGTATATCCGATAAAAACTTGTACGATTTTCCTTCTTACTCAGCCGAATATTGCCATCGCGCTGGAAGTAGTCATGGTGGGGCTGCTATATTTATCTCTTCTGGCTTTCATTATCATCGTCGACATGACCTAACGCTTAACCTGCCTAGCTGTGAATCTGTCTGGGCAGAATTCCATGAATCATTCTTTTCGCAAGACGGAAAAAACATTATTGTTGGATGCATTTATCGCTCACCATCATCCTCCACTAGTGAATTTTGTTTAGCGCTTAGCGAAGTGCTCCATAAACTATCAATCGAACGCAAAAACGTCATCATCTTGGGAGACATTAATATTAACCTAATCGATACTAACACTACTTGTTATAATGAATACATTAACTGTCTAAATGGCAACGGTTACGAATGTCTCATAACCACTCCAACTAGGTGCACTGCCAGCGGACAGGCTTCACTAATTGACCACGCACTGTCTAATCTATTAACATCTCCGGACGCTGGCGTTATCGAAGTTTCTATCACAGATCATTACCCTGTGTTTGTGCGATTGAATTTTGTTTCCCATGAGAACGACGTATGCCTAACAAGGAAGAAAGTAAACACTTCATTGTTTGTTGAGCTTATATCTAACTCTGATTGGTCAGCAGTAACTAACGTCACTCATCCTGAGGTTGCCTTTGACGGGCTCTGTGCCATTATTACCAGGGCTCTGGCTGCTTCTTCTTCAATAACCACATGTAAAAAGAATACGTCAACTCCTTACAGCCCTTGGATGACATTTAGTCTGCTGAGGTGCCTGCGAAAAAAAGATAACCTATATAAAAAGACTAAAAGACAACCCTTTAATTTACCGCTAAAGATTCGTTTTCGAAATTATAGTAATACACTAGCTAGGCTGCTTAAAGATGCTAAACGAAGGTTTTACGAGAATGAAGTTCACCGTGCTGGTAACGACGTCAAAAAGCAATGGAAAATACTAAATTCGTTCTTGAACAGGACGACCACGTCTGCCCCCATAAATTCTGTTCAATTTGGCAACGTTACCTACAATAACCCATCTGACATTGCGAATGCTTTTAGCGACTCATTTTTCACTGATCATCCTCAGCCTTTTATTCCTCACGACCACCATTATCAGCGCTTACCTCATAGCTTCTTTCTTTTTCCCGTATCTCCTGTTGAAGTCCGCACTGTCATTCATAACCTAAAAATAACAAGTGCTGGTCTTGACAACTTTTATTCTTTTCATATTAAACTAATAGCTCATTTAATCTGTGACGTTCTTTCCTACATTATAAATCTCGTATTTAAAACTGGCGTTTTTCCTAGCGTATTGAAAGTAGCTAAGCTAATACCTGTTTTTAAGAAGGGTGATAAGCGCCTTGTAACTAACTATCGTCCGATTGCAATTCTTTCGTTCTTTAGCAAAATTATTGAAAAACTAGTTGTTATACGTCTCACATGCTACCTCTCAAAATTTAACGTCCTGTCGCCCCGTCAGTTTGGTTTTAGGGCTGGTTTTTCAACTGACCTGGCACTAATTTCCTTAACTGATGATATTAAAAGAGCCATAGACTGCGGTAAATTTGCTGGTGCTTTATTTATTGACCTTTCTAAAGCTTTTGATTCAATTAACCATAATATACTTTTTGCAAAACTAGACGCTATTGGTATAACTGGTCCCACACTAGCATTAATTAGCAACTATTTACAGGACAGACAACAGGTCGTCTATATTTCTGGTGCCTATTCCCACTTTAGAACTACTAATATTGGCGTCCCCCAGGGCTCCATTCTTGGACCTCTGTTGTTCCTAATATATATTAACGACCTTCCTCAGTGCATTAATTTTTCTGACTGTTTACTATACGCTGACGATACTACCATCTTTACTTCCGATAACAGCCTTGACTCATTGTTATTCAAAATTAACGCTGACGCTGCCAATGTTGCTAACTGGTGTCGGCGTAATATACTGAACATTAACGCTTCTAAATCTACTTTTGTCATTTTCACATCAACCAACAAAATCGTTCCAGGGCTTCCATCGGTTCACTTAAACTCTAATGTATTGACGGCTGCAAGCCACGTTGTATTTCTTGGGGTTGAATTAGACACTCATTTAAAATTCCACAGGCATATTAACTCCTTAACTAGAAAAGCAGCATTCGGCATAAGAGCATTAATCAAAGTACGCGCCTTTTTCCACATCGATACGCTCATTTCCCTCTACTACGCATTTATACATAGTCATCTTAACTACTGCATATCTTCGTGGGGAAATACTTATCGCACACATTTGTCTCCATTGCAGCACGTCCAAAATCAAGCATTTCGTATCATCACCTTTAGTCACTTTTCATCTGATATTTCTTGGTTTTTCCGTGCTTTTAATATTTTATCTGTTAGCAATTTAAATAAACATACCCTCAGGTTACTTGTGTATAATTTCGTGAACGGCAAACTCGCTCTAACACTTCTTAACGATAATCAGTTTCCACAGCATAAGATAACTCGATTCGCATTTCATCATAACTTGTTATTGCCTAAGCCTAGGACTAACTATGGTAAATTTACCACCAACTTCTCAGCCACGGCTGTGTGGAATTCATTACCTTTAGCCATCAAGCAATCACCATCAATTCACGTGTTTAAGCAGAAACTTCGCATATTTCTTCAGTCCTTTTAGTCATACATTGCTGTCATGACGTCATTGTGTATCTCTCTTTTTGATAATTGCCGTTTTTGTCTCTCATATTATTGTAATTAGTACTGCATTTCACTTATTCTCAAAATTGATTTGCAATTCCAACTGTTATAACCTTGCTCTGTTTATTCAGTGTTATTTTATTTATAAGTTGATAATTATTATGAGTGTTTAACTTACTGTTATTTTGTTCATTTTATATCACTGCAATTAGTTCTGTGTTTCACCTATTCATGTCATAATTTATTTTCTATTCTGACTGCTGTAAATTTGTTTTATTATTATTGCTACCATTAACAGGAGGTCCCTTTCCAGTCTCTGACTCTGGGACCTCCTTCTGTAATATTTCTAATGTATTTACCTTTGATCTACGCACAATAAACCTGAATAAACCTGAAACCTGAATATATAGAGCCACTAAATAAGCTACGCTTCAGAGTAACGACACTTATTAATATTGTGGCTTAAAATCATGGTTGCCAGTTACCTGAAGATTTATCTGAAATCATGGGAAACGCTTTTCCGTCCTCCACAAATGTTTAAACAGTTCGCGACAGAGCAAAGCAATATTATATGATCTTCCTAACACCGAATCTAATGCTGCGGAAGTCGCACTTTTGAATCATGACGATCGGCAGTTGCGTCTACTCTGCACAAACACCAAAATGTCGGCTCCCACAACAATGTTGGGAAACATAGTGCCGATACTCTAGCGCAGCTAATTTAGTGGCTCTAGTTCTTCCCAGAAGTGGCACGCGGCACGTGTCTCGAGCATTTCCACAAAAATGATTGGCGCCATTTTTCCCAGGATAGATGGGCTTTACTCCACACGGCCTGGGAGCGGGTTTGCAAACCAGAATTCAGACGAAGAGCAGGCCGATATAGGGCATGGGAAATGCCAAACTGACACTTTATTTCTTTTTTTTGTTGTTTTTGTTTTTCAGCTTTAAATTAAACTTTAATTTTTTTTTTTTTTGCAAAACAACGTTTGCGTGTTAGATGTGGTGGTTCAAACGGCCGCAACCCCGCACCTTGTGCTTTCGACAATTTCGAACGTGGATGGAACTTCGAATTTATTCGGAAATCAGAGCTTATTCTACGTTTTGTACGCCACTGTATTCTACGTATGTACTCGTATCTCGCGCCGCCTGTTGGCAGCTTCCTGCAGCGGCGGACGCAGAGCGAAGAAGATCTAGCTCGAGATCGGCGGCGAACAGCCCGTGGCCCGAGCCCATCTCGAGCGCCCGGCCTGCATGCGCAGCTGCGAACATGCAACTCGTTTGTTCCGGAAAAATTCTGCGCCATCTATGAGGAAAAGGGTACAAATAAATAGCGGTTGAATCCCCCTTAAACTCCCAAACTTAAGTAGAGCCACGGGCCTGGATGGCGACACTACCCCGGTCAGCAGTACAAAGTTGCTCAGTTATAGGGTGCACGAATAGTGACAGGGTGCGTCGAAACGTAGCTTGCACGGAATCCGGCAAGTGCGGCTGCAATGTCTTTGAGCCCCATCGCTCTCCACTTGACCCCGACCTCAGGCGGCAGTGGGTTGCGTCTTTAAACCGAAAAGACTTTTCCCCAACGCCGTCCTCTCGACTGTACTCGGTACATTTTGTGAATGCAGCGCGCACCGAACTTAACGATGTACCGTCGATGAGCATGGGCTACGCTCGCAAGGTGTGTGGAAGTTTTAATGAGTTTCTCGTGATAATTGCTGTTTAATCTTGTAACATTTTGTAACTAAATTTATCTTAATATTGATATTTTGAAGTGGTCACACTGACTCGATTTGATCATCTACAACACTTAGTTGAAGACTCATTTCCGCCGCCGGGTTTGGCAGGAAATTACCGAAAAGTTAGTTTTATCGGTTCTCCTGAATCGCGAGCTCCTGCGCGATACCAAAGAGCCTTGAACAGATATTGACCGTCACAACGCGGCTAGATTCTTCTTATTTTAAAAATTAGTACATAACGTAGCTGGAAAGAAACCTTCAATGTCTGTTGCTGGAAGTTGAAGCATGCTCATGCATCGATTTCGAATCGTTGAATCAATGATCGACTCGCTCCGTCAATTGGCCCATCTTAGGGTGACCACCTTTCTGCAAGCGAAATGCGGGACACGCGGGGCAAGGGGGCGGGGGGGGGGAGGGTAGAGGAAATTTATGAACACGCACACCACGAACGGCGGCTCTGTAAACACATTTAATATCCTGCACTGTTTATACACCTGCAAATTGTGTTGCAGCAACTAAGTTAAAATAGTTTTCACTCCCAGTGATATATATTTTTGTGCAAAATATTCTATTAAATGTGTCGAATTTGAAAGCATACAAAAACAACTGCAGAAGCACTCAATTCATCAAATGAAATCAAGAAACAGTAAATGTTTTTCGCGTTATTGTTTCCTGTCAGCGCTTACTTTTATCAACATGGTCATGGTCCTACACAAATTTTTTACATTATGTTCTGTTTCCTTTTGCCTTGTGTGGCTGTCTTCACTAAAAAAAATATTCCGCAACAACCCTTCCGCGTTGATACAGCGATATGAAAATATTGACAATAAACAAGCAATTTTTTCTTACAATATTTTGCCACTAAGTGGAGAGGCACAAAGGCGCATGCGCGTCGTTTTCCCGCAAGAACGTATGTCGCTTCCCGCAATGCTTGGATAGAAAATGGCGTACCACTGCGATTCACACGATTACTAGTGACCTCCGGGCTTCCCCGTGCCCCGTTGTTCGGGAGCACCATGAGTTGCAGAGTGAATTTTACGACAGCGTAAAATGCGGGACATTTTGAAGATTTGGGAATTTCTCGCGGGACGCGGGACACAAGTCCTCAATGCGGGACAGTCCCGCGAGTCGCGGGACGGGTGGTCACCCTAGCCCATCTCGACTTCGCTGTTTTTAGTTCTCGACAAAAGGCACACTCGTCGACACAAAATACGTTCGTGCTGGAAAAACCATGCACGAACGGCTAGAAAAGTGCATGTCCGTGGACGAAAGAAACCTCGATATTCTATACTCACCATTTTGTACTCTTTTCAAAGGTTAACAAAAGCTTCAAAGAGAATTTCAGGCACCGCATGGTTGCGCATGCACTTTCGGATTTTCGGCATTTACAGTTTTGATTTTTAGGTTTTAGGCAGACATTAAGTTTTCAAAGTTTTTCCTGTTTTTCAAGTTCCTAAAGTTTTCAGTTAGGCTTTCGTTGCCTACAGAGTAAACCACAGAAAACAGTCATCCGCAATTATTAATTTGGGAGCAATGTACCCATGAAATAAGCTTAACAAATATTACAAAAAAGCCGGTTGCCTGCGGGCCGCGTCCCAGCGAGTCGCGGACCGCATGCGGCCCGCGGTCCGCGTGTTTAAGACACCTGACCTGTATGATGTGCACTACTTTTGAATTGATACTTGAAAAAGTCTGTACCAATACTGCTAATCGTGAAGACATGCAACTGCTGCAACAAAGACCCCCAAATTCCAAGAGAAAGCCTTAGGCCTGGTTCACACTTACAGCTAATCCGCTGCCGCCGAAGCGGAATCGGCCGCGGCAATGCACAGTGGACGCTACGCCCGGCGGCCGAATTCTTGGAGATTCGCCCGCCGATTCGCAAGTGTGAACCAGGCCTTAGTATGCAGCTGAAAGAGATCGCACCATATTTCAGACGTCGCAGGGGGAAATGATAATTCGTCAGCGCTTTTTTCAAGCTTGGCACCACAAAAGCCAAGCTGCGCAGCGCAATTCCCAATGCACCTCGGAGCGTTGGGCATGCGCGGAGAG
Source organism: Ixodes ricinus (assembly GCA_037355805.1). Taxonomy (NCBI): domain Eukaryota; kingdom Metazoa; phylum Arthropoda; class Arachnida; order Ixodida; family Ixodidae; genus Ixodes; species Ixodes ricinus. The sequence goes on from JAZHYW010011765.1 coordinate 24,870, forward strand.
TTGTTTTTGGGGCCGAAGCCTCTCCTGCAATTTTTATGTTGCAAGACTATACACTGCATTGAAGTGTGTATAGTGAAGCAATGTAGAATGAAGATGATGAGCCTTGCAGTTAATTTTTGTCGGTAAGGAGGACTGATGTTTTATGACCGCGTTGGATTGTTATAGAAGTTTTCTCGTTTTTCCGAAAGGTGGGGTGTACCCATTAGTGACCCAGTCGAGGTCCCTGTTCCTGTCTTCGTCCTGTGGTGACATCCCTGTCTTCGTCTTTAGGGATGTCACGAACGTTCGCCGAACATGGGGTACGACGTCGAGGTTCGACTGGTTCGGCGAACTTGAAACTTTTAGCAGAGTTCGACCAAGTTCACCTTTGCACAGTGTTGCCCAACTTCCCTAGACTAAAGTATCAACTCTTCGATTAAAAAAATACAACATATATACAATATGCTGTTATGCACATCATAAAAACAAGCAAACTTTTATCGATTCACCCCAGCAATACACCCGACAAATACTGCACCCCCTCATTGCTAGTTTGTGATTACACAAATAATAAACCTGTGATCCATTATCGTGGTGCAAACAAGTTTATGGCTCTGAAGTTCAACAGGTGTGGACAAAACATGTATCGCCGAAAAAAGTGATGCCTCGCACCCTCACACCTTTACGTGGGCACCCCACGCCATTGTTGTTTTCTTTCCTTTTTTTTATAATCGTCTTCGAATGGCTTTTGAATGCTTGAAAGTGTAAGCAGTCGTGGCCGAGTGGTTAAGGGATTCTGTGTCCGGCACTCGGCGAGTAAGGACGCAAGGATGGCTCGCTCTGATAGAGCGGAGATAACGGCCCTCTCGGGCCGCGGTTTTGTTGCTGACGACGTGTCCCAGGATTATCAGATTGTGATGCCTGCCCTACCAAGGGGAGTTGCTTTTTCAAACACCTTGTTCCTTCACTGTGACATCGCCGGACGGCCGTATAGGATTGCGGACTTCAAGACAGGACTCGAGACCGCAGGTGTGCTGCAGGACCTGAAGGCATGTGGACCGTACCAGATGAACCACTTCTGGGCGGTCACATTCCACTCCTTGGCTTCGAAGCACAAGCTACTGGAGGCAAAGGAGCTCCAAGTTAAGGGTAGGCGTTGCCTTGTTTTGGATCCAAACAGGGCCGAAGTGCGCCTGAAGCTTCATTGGCTGCCCACTGAAGTCCCAGACGACCTTGTTCGGAAGGCACTCGAGCCTTTCGGAAAGGTGGAAGGTGTGAAAAGGGAGACCTGGCGCGAAGAAGGCTTCAGCGGCGTTGAGACGACCACAAGGAGAGTGCGCCTCAAACTCAAGGACGGCGTGACGACGGAACGACTGCCCCACCAGCTGCGGATTCTCAACGCCAACACGCTTCTCATCGTCCCAGGTAGGGCACCTATGTGCTTGCGTTGCCGGAAAAATGGGCATGTTCGTCGAGACTGTCGGGCGCCGCGCTGTGATTCGTGTCGGCGATTTGGTCACCTCAAAGAGGACTGTGTGCAAACCTACGCTACAGTCACCAACGTGGAGCCCGAGGATCCCAACTCTGAACTTTTAATGGACGAGGTTGAGGCCGAGGCGACTGTGGGAGAAACAAAGTCTACGGACGCTGCACCGGCGCAGGGGCCATCTTCAAGCAACGCGGAATCAAGCGCCATGTATCCGCCGCTCACCACCGTGCCTAAATTTAGCGGAGAAAATTTTCCGCTAAATTTGGCGCGGAAAATTACCCATCATGCACCGCGCGCAGGTACGCCGACGCCGACGGCGACGCCGCTCAAGCCGGAAGAGGGCGCCCTAGAGCTGCGCTCTAAAGCGCAGACACCAAGAAAATATCACATGCTACGTCTTTTTCTAATCATAAAAGGTGATGTTGAAATGGATTTACAGTTCTAGCGCGAGTGCATGGCTCTATGTTGAAACATTTTCCCTAACCTGAAATAAATAATAATATGTTTCCTCGAATATTCTCACGGGATTAAAGTTTGTTTGTGTCAACCGCAGTTCGTTCAGCTCCTGATTACGGTAGAAACAATTTTGTCGTAATGAGGAGCTCTGCTTGTAGCTGAATCTCTTGGCATGTATGTGGACTGTGTTTGATTCTTTTAATTAACTTCCGGAAACCAGTTATACGAACAAGTCGACGCCCTTTTCGTCAGCGGATTTATAGACCTTTTTTCATCCTCCTCCGCATGGGGCGCTGCCATCTTGGAATCAGCGTGACGAAGCAGCCATTGGGGTTGCTTCAACGCTGCTCCGTGCTCTCCCATCCGCGCCTTGGCAGATGCGTTGTATTCGTGTTTTTCGTCGCGTTTCCTACCGCTGCTTCCTTGCCTACTTCGGAAACTGTGTCCGATACGTATACTCGATTGACTAAGGCATCACGAGGCTCGAAGGCCCTTATGACAACAGGGTTGGTTTACTTAACGTAGGCAGAACGTTCTCGGTAGAAGCGCGTACATTTATATCGTGCATTTGGGATCGGAAGGCGTCAAGAATAGTCAGCGCAAAGGAGACTATCTGTATTTCCTGAAAGTACCCTTTTTTGTATTCATAATGCCATCGAAAACAGTTCCTTTGATTATGTGAGGAAACTCCGAGGAGGAGATAGGCGAGGCAACATTTAACTTGTATTTTATCTGAGGCTCAAAGTAATACGTACGTCAGCATCAGGCGATTTGTTTGTTCATAATATCACACCTACATGTGTATCTGGTTCTCAATCTTTTTTTTTGCGAACTAAAAATTCGGTTTGTCGGTTTAGTTATAAAGTTTAAGAAATTTTATGTCGTGCTTGCTCCCATCTCGTCAGTCATTTAATTGATTTATTGATTATATTTAGATAGCCACTGCCATCCACTTATTTTAACTCTAAGGTTGGGACTTCCCGCCTAAGAAAGGTCCCTGGCCACG
>JAZHYW010011766.1:0-65056 GCA_037355805.1 Ixodes ricinus
GATGAGAGTGAAATGTGTGGGCTCCAGGGAGAAGGAGAATAAAGATAAGATTTTCATCTCCAAAGTGGAGTTTTGTATCAATGGTAAGCGATTAATTGGCCAAAAATGCACGTAGTTTTCACTTGTGGAGATGAAAAGCTTGTCTTTATTATCTTTTGGCCCGAAGCCCTTACATTTCGCTGTCGTCTTAAGCGCGAATGGTGGACTATGACGTTAATTTCAAAGAGTGTGCTCGCGCACACCGGCGGCTGCTGGCTTGTGGAACCAGCAGCCGCCGGTGCCAACGTGCGCACCAACGTGCGACACTTTTATGGACACTAAAAACAAAAGGAAATTGTTGGTGTATGTTTATACAGCCGGACGTTAGCCTGCCTAGCCACCATAGCCTCCTCAGTGGGCGTCGAGTGTCTCAGTTGTATATGAGCAATTTAGCCAGTGCGGTAAAACCGCTAGCCTCGGGTCTTTAACGCGCACCACGCAGTATGATACACCACGCAGTAGTGGTATGAACACTAAATTGTTTGCTTCAATATCCCTTTGAGCTAAGACTGCAGCCGAAGCTATACAAGCACGAGCTAGCTCGCGTTCCTGGCTTTCAGACATGCACTTCTAGCGCGAGAGCTCGGTCTTCAGAAGAACACAACAAAGTAGCGACCTCAAGCTCTTGTTCGTTTGGCATTGGCCGCAGTCTCAGCTTAACGGTACACGGGGTATAAGGAGTATTCACTGGGCGCCATATTTGTGGGTGGTGTCAAGAGCGCATGCTCAGAACGAGCCCACATTAATAGGCTGCTAAGACCGGCAATCTTGAGGGTGCGGAATGCACGTTACAAAAGAACTGTGGAAGCTCGCCTACAGCACGCGCTCAGCAGTCGCGCACACAGCTATGGCTGCCAGTGAATACTTCCGATAGACGATTGCAAGCTGGGCGACTGGCCGCCGCCATTTTTCTGCTCGTGCAGGCACGCCCGTGCAATTAAAAGCTTGCCAAAGCTGTGTTCACGCGCACGTTGCACGCGCTTGCACGCACGGGGCACCAGTTGGGGCGCCAGGCTTGCAATTGTCTATAGGGGGCATTCACTGGACGCCATGTTTGAGGGCGATGTTTAGGGCGCATGCTAAGAACGAGCTTACCTTAGTACCCTGCTAAGAGCGGCAACCTTGATGGCGCAGAATGCGCGTTGCAAAAGAACTGTGGAAACTCGCCGTCAGCACGCGCTCAGCAACCAAGCACACACATATGGCCGCAAGTGAATACTTCCTATAGACGCTTTGCACACGCGCCAGATTGAGCCGCCATAGCCGACCTTCCCCTGTTTTGCCGAAATGCCGAGCCACTGAAGCGGGCGTTTATGAGCCTCCACAGGGGCCTATGCTGGGGAGGAGGACACAGTAGCACCTAAACTCGCAATAACCTGTCCTGCTGTGGCGACGATGACGTGAAGCGAACGTAATAAGAAGGAACAAAACTGAAGGTCACTTATGGCGGCGCCCATGCACAGCTGCTGCAAAGCGTCTATAGCAAGTATTCACTGAGGCCATAGCTGTGTGCGCGACCGTGCTGAGCGCGAGCTGACGGCGAGCTTCCGTAGTTCTTGTGCAGCGTGCATACTGCACCATCAAGATTACCTGTCTTAGCAGCCTATTAAGGCCACGGTCCCACTGAATGTGGCAGTTTAGGTACTTTTTCGCAGGTCATTACTCATCTTCTTTTGAATACTGTTTTGTGGGATTGATGTCCTTCAAAAGGCAAAGCAATCCTCTTTCATTTGATATTATGTATGTATTGGTTTATACTGCTCATGCGCATTTGTTGCGTTGCGAATATGATGGCGCGGACCCCCACTTGCTCCGCTGGTTCACGTTTCATGAAGAATCTATTAAAGATAACACGGTTCCAATAGAGCAGTTTTGTTAAGATGATGTCGGCGCAGAATGTAACGATATACTTTTTTGGTTTTTGCACTACTTTGTTTTGTTAATCTCTCCAAACATTGCCCTAAATTTATAATTTTTCAGCACAAATATGTTTTTAATGACATGCGCTAGGGCAATAGAATTAGCTACAGGCGTAGTTCTTATAGTTGGTAATATGCAGAAACAAAATTAATGTTGTGTAAATTTTGTTTGTTGAGATATTTTATCTCAAACGTAGAACTTTTTTGTGCTTCGAGTCACGGTGCTTCAAAGGCCGCTGAGGAAATAATTAAGCTATGAAAAAATCCTTTCTAGCGTTTAGAACTACAATGGTTGCCCAAGAAGTGGACGATGGCTTTTTTCATTTTCAAAGTCATAACACTCCAGGAGCCCTTCAAGCTTACCTGGTTTTGACGCATATTTTTTATGGACATCAAACAGATTTATTGGCATCTAATAACATTTATTGTATGGAATAGATATACCTCGCGATGTATTAGATTTTCAGAATGATTTTGCTTTGGTTTCTTGATAGTTGTAGAGCTTAGTTAATTTTAAAAACAATTAAAAACGGTTTGGGCGTTTTGTTGCGCTACCTGCCGGATGGCAGACAAAACTGCTGATTTCTAATGTTCAAGAAAGTTTCGAGAGCGGCGTTGGTGTCTGTATTATCATCAATGTCCGCGTCTTTTTACCATCACATTTAGAAACTATGTTGGCAGATTTACTATCGACAATGAATGATTTAAGTACTGGGTCAGGTTAAGAAATCTAAGATGAATAATTACACAAGCGTAGGGTGATATGATGTGTTCATTGTTCGATATGATTGAAATCGATAAACAATAAAGACGAAAAGGAAAAGAATACACCCGAGTTCGCTTCGTGCCTAGAGTCACTAAATGAGCTGCGCTTAGAGTATCGGCACTCCGTTCCCCAACATTATTGTGGGCGCCGCCATTTTGGGTCTTGTGCAGAGCAAACGCAACTGCCGATCGTCATGATTCAAAAGTGCGACTTCCTCAGCATTAGATCCGGTCTCAGGAAGCTGATGCAATATTGCTATGCTCTGTCGCGGACTGTTTAAACATTTGTCGAGGACGGAAAAGCGTTTTCTGTGATTTCAGATAAAGCTTCAGATAACTGGCAACCATGATATTAAGCCACAATACGCCCAAGTGTCATTACTCTAAAGCGTAGCTTATTTATTGACACTATTCATGCCCTTGTTCAAGGAGCTTGTAATACCTGAAGAGGCCATAACTTAAGCCCCGTGGGTTCCACAAGCCACTACCTTTTGACGCCTGCCTCTTCCTCATTGTTCCCGCTAGTGCCACTAAATTAGCTACGCCTCAGAATAGCGACACTCGGCCATATTGCGGCTTAAAATCATGGTTGCCAGTTATCTGAAGCTTTATCTGAAATCACAGGAAACGCTTTTTCGTCCTCCACAAATGTCTAAACAGTTCGCGACAAAGCAAAGCAATATTACATGAGCCTCCTTACACTGAATATAATGCTGAGGAAGTCTCACTTTTGAATCACGACGATCGGCAGTTTCGTCTGCTCTGCACAAGCACCAAAATGGCGGCGCCCACAACAATGTAGGGTAACGGAGTGCCGATACTCTAAGCGAAGCTCATTTAGCGGCTCTAGTTCCCGCGAACCTCCTTTCCCCTAACTGAAACTGAAACTAAATATGAATAATACAGCATTATTATAGCTTATTTAGTTATGACGAACTACACAAGATGAGAGCAGGAAGCGGCTGGGTAGGAGAAACGCGGGTTTATCTGTGACCGTTCTAACCATATCAGAATACAAAATGCCAGCTTGCGCTGGTTTCAAAAAGACGATCCAAAGAAAAGAGACGGCACGTTGTGTTCTTTGTGATTTTGCGTCTAATTCATATAGAGGCACATTTGAAGATCGACGACGGACGTCGATCGTCTTGAGGTAATGTAACGCATTAACATTATATAAATAATAAACATAATGAAGCACTGAACGACTCAATTTTTTAATTCGTGTATTGTAATATCGCGGTAGCCTATTGTACTTATTGTTGATGAAGAGCAATATGAGGTGACGAGGTAATCATTAAATGATGAGGCTCTATAAGGAATACAAAATTAGTGGGTATCGAACCACAACGTATACATTGCCAGACGTGTTTCAAGTATCGTGTACCCAAAGACTTTTCTTCACCCGCAACAGAATATGGTATCATCAATGAGGATGCTTCTTTAATCTGTACGTGGAACATGAAAACTGCACTGCGCGAAAGTGCAGGTTATTCATTATTATGAAGGACAGATTTCTAGCAGCATCCCCTGATAGACTGCTAGGAACAAATCGCCTCGTTGAGGTAAAGTGTCCCCGTTCCGAATGATTCTTATAGCCTACCGAAACCGCAAAAGAATATGACGCGAAAAGAAAAAAGGAGGCTGGTGTGAAAGGTTCAAATCACCACCCTAGCTTCTGCCACCAAATACAAGGGCAGTTACACAATACACAAACAGATTTTTGTGATTTCTTTATATTGACACTCAAGGGCATTGATATTCAACGTATTCAGAGGGATGACACCATCTGGCCAAACAACATAGAGCCTTTTCCACTCAAGTTTTACATGAAAGGCCGGACTTCCGCTCAAATTCCTCATGTAGACGAGTTGTCCGATCGAATAAACTGCCATTACTCCTGATCTGCGAACCTCTCGATCTTCGTTCGTAGGCCATAGTGTCATGAAATCGAGGGTGTGGCTCTTCATCCGCCGAACATTTTTTTGGCGGGTGTTTTTCTCGTGGAAGATGAGACCGTCGCGTGCTGCCGGAACAAGAACCTGGCGATTCTTCACTGAACTGCTTCTTCCGTAAGCTTCAATGGTGCTTTCTTCGTTTCACACACCATCTGTTCTGCTTGCCCGCTAGTTGCAGGATGGTATGGTACGCTAATGTGGTGCCTGATGACGTTTTTATTTTTCTCAAACACTTGTTTATTTTATTTGAAAGGAGGTTCGGCGAGTCATCAGAGAAAAGTATTTTCGGTAGGCCAAAAGTAGCGAAAAGAGAGCGTAGAACGTGAATGACGCGTTTGGACGTCGTGGCATGCATCGTGTAAACTTCCAATCACTTACAGTACGCATCGACCATGACTCCGGAGATGCGGATACGTTTCGCCACCCACCGACTGAATAGTGGATCGTTTTCAGTTACTGTTCATGATGGCGCTGGACTCGAGGAAGACTTCGAGTCTTTCCGCAAAGTAGCCCAGGTGCCAACACTTTTGTCGAAAGCGGTAAGTGCTCGAAACATCAACAATGTCGGTAGCGACGTGCTGTGCTTGACACTTGGCGCTTACCATTCGCTAAGACGAAACTTGCTTGTTCGTCTGCCACGAGTCGTCCGATATCAGGTCATCACCGGAACTCCATCTCCCGACCAAACAGGTCTTCATTGTCCGCATGTCTATAGTTAGCAATCATGTGAACTTATAAATTTCCGAACGCTCATCACTTGCCGTCACTAAACGCCGCTCAATCATAGCGTCTTCATTGCTAATAAACGTCTTCCTATTTGTACTGATGCCTTTCATCATATTCCTTCTAAGCTGTACTTACAACATAATGTGTGTCGGTACTTCCCAAAATATTGAAACGGCGTTTGTTTTCTGGGGACTATAATCTAACTACCTTTACAACATCTTCCAGATCCCGTGAAACAGAATATTTCTTTGCGTCACTTTTCAGTCGTCCTTATAATGGCGAAGTAAATACCGTAATTCGCGAAGCAGTGTACTAGACGTCCGCTTCCACTGGTATCTTAAAATAATAAGTCTACTGAGCGTGCATTCGTGCAGAAGAATTTTTCATTGACAAAATATTGACACGCCAATCAACAATTGATTTCTTCTTGGTAAGATTTATTGCGAAAGCCCGTGGCAACCGCCGAACCGCATGTCCCTATATCAGCCTGACATTCTCGCATACATGAGTTTGCTGGGCCACGCTATTGAGCCAGCTGAGCACAGCTGGCAGCGGCTCGAGCAAGACCACGATGGGAACGTGATGGTGCTCTAGCCATCCCACCGTGAACCAATATTTCGGCCACCCCACGGGTGCGTGTCGCCATCTATTGGTTGAACTACCGCCTTGTTCAAGATGGCTGCCGTGGGACCGCAGCCATATTGCGAGCCCGTTTTGAGCATGCGCTCTATATATCGCCCTCAAATATTACATCCGGTGAATACACCCTATAGACCTTCTCTGTTTCCTGTCGTTCTTAGTCATATATGGGTTTCGTATCTGGTATGCGGGACAAAAAATAATAAAATATTACTACCTGGAATATGCGAGAAAATATAGGTAAGTCAAAACCAAGAATGTGTACAATCACGCTTTTGCGTAAACACCTTCCAGTGGTGTGGAGAGATCAAAACGATGTTTTATCGCTTCCGAGAAGTGACGACATTCAAGATGGCTTCGCCCTTGTCATAAAGGACTTATTATAGTGACACGCACCGTGATCCATTCTTTGTGGTTATTATCGGCCACTGCCGCTATAGAACTTTCCGGAAAATCTCGGGAGACCTTACAAAGAGGGGAATTACGGGGGATGTCCAGATGTACGCCTGTGTTGGACTCGAACGCTTCGCATATCCCAGTAGCGGCGCGATTCATTCTTTCTTATCATTAGGAGCTCAGAACACACAGAACAATTAAGCGAACGGAAAAGAAGGTCATCCCATATTCTGTTTTGCTTTCCGTCTGCCCTCCCCGCGTTCTGAAATTATGAACTGTTAAACCAACGTCAACTTTGTCTTCGCAAACCCGCCCCGCCCCCCCCCCCCCCCGCCCCCCGTTATCTCCCCAATTGTTCCGACGCCTTTGAGGGCATCTTGGAGAAACGTTCTTGGCCGTACTCGAGCCTTCGCTGGCATATGTGAAACGATTCCCGTGGAGCAGCGGATCAGCACGAGCGACCCCGACGAGCTGTCTTCAGAATCCAACATATCGGAGGATTGAAATGTTCCAGCCGTCTAGTTACTCTGTAACAAATACATTATTGAAGGAGGCCCGAAAATGCACCAATCAGCTTTTTTTCTTTTTCTTTTTATCGTTCTGTGTTTAAAAAAGAAAAACTACGTTTTTAGCAGGCAGGGTTAATGTTACGCGCTCAATCTTGTCGATAGACCGATCTCACCAGTCAGTTTGACTACGCCACCGCTGCCGCAATGCATCGAGGGAACTTTAGTCTTTCTGCACGCGCGACAACCTCGCTGGAGCTCTGCGCTTGTGGAGCACGAGACAGCACGAGCCCTCTCGTGCACTGCCGTTTGCCTCCTGTGAACTAAAGTTATGGCGGCGTCACGCATGCGCCGATCGCTTGGTGAGATCGGTCTATTAGGGGGGGAGGCTAGGCGAACCGTTCCGGGTTCAGCTGGGCAGTGAAAGAGGGGGAGGGGGCGGGGTCGCGGCTGGCCACGAGAGTGGGGAGGTGTCGCGATGGGCCACCGCCCCGGGTGCCGCTGACCCAAGTGAGGCCACTGTATGCGCTCATTCGTTTTTCGAAGGAAAGCACAATTACATTAGATATACAACAAGAATAGCCAGCATGAAATCTATCTAAAAACGATAGCGGGCATTATACAGTATGTTTATCAAGGCACGACGCGCGTAGCACTAAAAAGGAATCCCCGGTTTTTCATCTACTTCTCTTTAAACCTAGAGGCTGTAATAAGAGACTACAATGACGGCGGAGAGTGCTCACTTCAGAATCTAACCTAACGCGTAAAATATCGAGCTCGAGAATAACAATTCGAAATAAAACTCAAGCAAATTATAGAGATCGCGTTCGCGCTAAAAGTAGGGAATTTTCGTGGATCGTTGCTGCTGTCCTGCAACGTTCTCCGCAACCCGCTACGAGTTCCGGGACCCTGCAGGCAAGGCTAACTCCGTGTACGCGCTGTAGTGGCGTAGCGGAGGAATGAAAACGGTCTACGAAAACCTCATATTAGGGAGTTTTAGTAGACCGTGTTTCCCTCCGCTAACCCTCCGCTACGTAGAAACCGCCAGTGCGCCTGCGTGCCGATGGCCTTGGCTGTGGAGTTCCGGGTAGCGGAGCGGCTTAGCGGACTGGGAAACACGGTTTACTAAAACTCGCTATTGTCGCCCAGTTGCACCCAACATGTCGCAACCAAGGGCCTAATGATACCCCCTAAACAGTGCTCGGTCTACGTGGATCGATAAAAAGGTGGTCTCACGTTTGTTCGTATTGCAGGGGTCAAATAGCAGGTAGGTTTTTCTCGGTCCGTGCTGTCTTTCTGTTATTTCCGGAACACGCCGAGAACTGCTTTCCACAAAAACGTTCCCAGCCACAACAGGTATCAAGAGAAAAGCTACGAACATGTTGAGGTCTTTGTCGATTGTACAAAGGTTCTCATAAATCGTTACGAATGCTCCTCTATGTTTATCTTTCGTTTTATATAGCATGAGGATATTACGTGGATAATTCGTATGAGTACCTGCAACAAAAAACAAAGTTGAGCTTTATTTTTTTTTGTTGTTGGTGTAAGCTGAGGGTAAGAGTTTGGCCGGTGAGCTTTTGTGTTTAAGAAAACAATTATATTTTAGCGTCACCGCCTTCTAAAAATACATCTTATGCGGAAATATCTTTATTTCTTTTTATTTTTCTTGGCACAAGTAATTGACTGCGCAAAGGTTAAAGACATCGAGCGGAAGTTTAAACAGCTCCAATACTAGCGCTCTAAAAGTACATGCACACTGGCGTTCAAATCGCAACCGCGAGGCGGATCCTCTTAATCTCATCATCGAACGCGCGTGAAATTGTAGTGTACCCTCAAGGTGCAACCCCACCCTTGGTTAGTGTGATTCTAAACCAACAAATGGCGATGGTTTCGCCTTCCAGACCTGTACATGAATGAAAGAAATCGTGTGTGATGGCGCTTCGATACAACGGGGTTTTTGTCTATATCCCGAAATTGACCCCCCTGGTCGCTTGCTTTGCGCGAGCTTTGTGTAGAACTCGCACGGCTGCGTCAGTTCTCGTGCAAGGGAGCTCCTTCGCTCCGAGCTCACGTCTCCATCAAATGTGGTCAGAACATAACGAGCAAATCGTTCTGAGCTAAAGGCGAGACACATACACGACGAAACAACCGACGCGTGGAAAAATATAACATTGATTGTGCGAAATTACTGCACCGAGCATTTCGGAGTCAATTTCGGATATTTCAATGTGAACAAATTTATATAATGGGCCGGCCCTTTTGTCGTGGGTGTGTGTTGGTTTTTATGGACTTCCAGAAAAACTAAATAACGTGATTGACGTGGGTTTCCAGAATATTAGCTTGAGAAATTAAATGCCACAAGAATTAAAGCAAATAAACTATTTATTTTTTGGTTAGGTGTCTCATTTAGGCAACTTGATATTTATTTTGACCAAAACCATATGAGATTAGAAAGTAAAAACAAAATGACACTCAGCCGTAGGTATTTAATTTGGTAAATGCAAAGTAGGGCTGGTGTGGGAGTCTTTCGCTTAATAACGTAATGCCAAGGTTAAAAATTCACGCACAGGATGAAATGTTGAGAAATAATGTTAATATGAGTACAGTGATAAATTCAGTGACTGACTAGGCAAAAATTCTGGGTCTGTGGACAGTTTTTGCCAAAAGTTTAAGTAATGCAACACTCTAAATTTGGTGATGTTTCCGCGCAAGGAGCGGTGTGCAAAAATTAAAAACATACCAAGGGTGGAGCGTGTCGTTGTATAAAATACAGTCTAAGTGCGCACGTCTCACGCTGATTAAGACTGAAACACTGATTAAGACTGCATTTTACACTAGCTTTGAGCGTATCGAAAGCAAAGGGTGAATTGGAAACTAAAGTTTGTACACATTTACTGTTTCAGGCCGTGATGTTTGAATGTTCATATTAGTTCATTACCTTTATATTGGGTCCCTATTTATTACAACAGAAAGAAGGAAATATAATAACTCTGAGTTGATGAAAAAACTCCACTTGCTGAAAGCTACCAATCATCTCGGCGGAGATTATGAGTATTCACTGCATGCCAAGGAGGATAGTGTGTTGACAGCGAGTTTTGTTTCCACGCGTTATTTCTACAATCACATTTGTTGTAGACAAACATCATTGTTTGCCCACGCAGGTGACCACATGTGAAGTTTAGAATATCCTGTCTTTGAGCGTGGCACACGCAGCAAGTCGCATAGGTGTTTTTGCAATGCGCGAAATATAATGCTCCTGGGTTACTTTGGTATCTAATGTATGTCGCACACAAAATAGGACGAGCCATATTAAAGCTGGAAACGAAAACAATAATCATAAGCAAGTGTGTAGTCACGTGCAAACTGAAGAATTGCACATATGCAAAAGATAAGCTTTGTTCTGCCAAATTCTTTACCAGTAAAGTATTTCGTCATGTCATGCGAGCGAAGCGGAACATACAAGCGGGAACAACTAATTTGGGTCGTGTGGATATTTACACAACGTGTAGCTGGTGTAGCTTGTGAGCCACTTCAAAAGTTGCGAGGAGTCACTTGCTGCAGATCAGAAATTTAGCCAGTGCAGTACAACGGCTAACCTGGGGTCTTTAACGTGCACCACGCAGTAGTGGTACACGACCGCTCGCCGGTTCGATGCTCGTCCAATAATAAATTGGGGTTGTGTGGATCTCTATGCAGCGTGTAGTTGGTCGGCCACTTCAAAGTTGCGACGAGTCACGCGCTGCAGATGAGCAATTTAGCCAGTGCGGTACAACCGCTAGCCTGGGGTCTTTAACGTGCACCACGCAGAAGTGATACAGGACCGCACGCCAGTACGATGCTCATCCAGATCAAAAATGGGCAGTGGTGGGGATAGACCTATTGCTAAATTACCCAAGCATCAAGGAGAATGATGGTAATGTGTGGACACGCACCACACGCGCTCGCCTTCCCCGTATAAAAGATTCGAAGTAAAACACCCAAATGAAGCTTTGACAAGCGCGCGTGCAAATGCCATTTGTTTTAGACATTTGCTCTAAAAAAGCTACTACTGCTGACGCCAGCACGTGCAGCGCGTGTAACTACCACGGTAACTACACTCGGAGCTTGGGAATTTAGCAAAAGGTCTATTGAGCCCAGGATTCCTCGGTTCTGAAGCGCGAGCTTTCTCTCCACGTGCTCCGAGCTGGTGTGCGCTATACTTCGTCTCACCTTAGTATGGACTATTGGTAACCGCGCGTGCTAAAAGTGCGAGCTAGTCGCTTTGAATGAAGCCATGGCAACTGCACGAGCGCTCGTGCAGCAAGTGCTCTAGTCAAGGCAGTCAAGGCTGGCTGCTCGTGCTAGCACAGCCTTCCCGGTTAGTCCATGCTAGGGTGAGACGAGTATGCTGCCCACTCGGCCACCGATTCCCCTCAATCAGGAGTATGCTGCCCTGAATAGACCTATAGGAAGTATTTACTGGACGCCTTTATTGTGGGTCCTGTTTAAAGCGCATGCTCAGAACGAGCTCACATCAATAGGCTGCTAAGACCGGCACTCTCGATGGTGCGGAATGCACGTTGCAAAAGAACTGTGGAAGCTCGCCATCAGCACGCGCTCAGAATTTACGCACACAGATATGGCCGCCAGTTAATACTCCCTATTTCTGTATTACCCAAGGATCAAGTAGAATGCGGGCATTGGTGTTCCACGCCTCACACGTGCTTGCCTCAGCAGTAGTAACTTTTCTAAAGCAAATACCTAAACCAAATGACCTCTTGCACGTGTTCTTGCAAGAGGCCAATAAAGCGTTCGTCAATGTTTTATTTTGGTTATTTACTCCGAAACTTTTATACCGGGAAGGCGTGCGCGTGTGGCGCGTGGATCATCAGTCCCTACATTTTCCTTGATGCTTGGATAATATAGGGAGTATTCACTGGCGGCCATATCCGTGTGCGTGGTTGCTGAGCGCGTGCTGACGGTCAGCTTCCACAGTTCTTTTGCAACGTGCATTCCACACCATCAAGATTGCCGGTCTTAGCAGGCTATTAATGTAAGCTCGATCTGAGCATGCGGTCTAAACATTGACCTCAAATATGGCGTCCAGTGAATACCCCCATAGCAAATGGTCTATTCAGGCCTGTTCAGACATACAACGGAGCACTACAAAAATAGCGCTAACCTCGCGCCAAGCGCGTGCTGGCGGGAGCGTTCACCAGCTTTGTATCGCACCGCCAAAACTGATGCTCATGTCAGACGATAAGTAGCTGACGGCACGTGATCAGCGCTACATCAGCGCTTCGCTGCATGTTAGAACCGGTCTTTACTCTTCCAGTGAACAAACGCACATGCTCGGTAGAGCCGTTTAAAGCATGGAGCTTGATTTTATAGCTTTTGGTACGCTCAGGCCTAAATTTATTTAGGCGTGAAGTGCTTTTCATTTAAAATACAATCGAAATCAATCATATTATATCCTGCTTTAAATAATTGCGCCCATGAATTGTTTTTGTCTTTTGCGTTAACGTACAATTTTCTTATTTATATATATTTTTTCCCACAAGTCTGAGAACTATACATTTTATCCCTATAGGATAAAAGATGCTGGCACTTGTGCGTCAGGTTTCCGACAAAGCAAGCCCTGCCAACAGGGAACGGTGCATTTTGGACTGTTTGGACGGACTCATGAAGAGGGACAGAAGACCGGTGCAGAGGAAGAGCTTTGGTGCGGTGGTGTCTTTCTTCAATGAGTCTAATCTGAAGCTTCTGGTTTCCGACAAGGAGGGAGGGTTTGCTGTGGTACCTGAAGACATGTATAATGAACGAGCGAAGGAGGCAGTTTTGAAGAATTTTGAGCCTTTGACGGGGATTGTTTTAAAGAAGGTCAAGGCTCGAGCTGTTCAACTTTGCGAAGGTTTGGGTCTGGAGAGTCTTAAGAGGTCGGTCTCTTCGGCTAAGCGTTTGTGTCTGGATGTTTTCTTTACGATTAAGACGCACAAAGAGTTGATGCCATTTAGAGCTATCGTTACCCAAAAGGATTCGTGGCAGCTTCCTGTGTCGTCTTTCCTCCAGCGCCACCTGTCGTCGCTTAAATTAGAGGATCCTTTTATGATCCGTAACTCTGAGGCTCTGGTTGAGTTTCTGCAAAACGAGAACCCGGGGTCCTGTGACCTCATGTCCTTGGATGTTGAAGACATGTTTCATTCGATACCCCATAGTGAACTCATGAAGGCTGTGGAGGAATGTATCGACATGAGCGGGTCTGTCGCCTTCACGAGTTCAGCGGGGATTGCCATTGACTCCTTTTTAGAGTTGTTGCGTTTTTTACCTCGCTTCTACATATGTCACGTTTGAGGACTCTGTTTTCTTGCAAAGGAGTGGAATTTGCATCGGGTCCATTGTTGCCCCGGTTCTTAGCGAAATTTTTTTGGCTAAGTGTGACAGAGCTATTGCTGAGAAGAAAGACGAGCGCATTTTAAAGACTTTTAGGTATGTGGATGATTATCTTATTGCTTTAATTTCTAGTCAAGGTTTGGGTGATAATAGAGAGGTGGTCACGGATATGGTCGACCTGTTTTCGGGATGTTCCCCGGGCCTGAGGTTCAAGCCCGAGACCCCTTCTGAGGGTGCCATTCAATTTTTGGATTTGTCTCTTAAGATTCAGGCCTCTCACATTTGCTGGTCGTATGAACCCCGGTCAAAGAAGGGGCTATTGAGATATGATTGTGCCCATTCGAAACTTGTGAAAAGGGCTATCGCTGTGTCATGTCTACGCACCTCTTTGGTGAAATCTTGTCACCACAGCTGCGAGAAAAGTTTTTGTCTCAGGCCGGCAGATTGCATTCTGCTGGCTTCCCGTTGGCTGTGGTCGTGGGTGTTGCAGAATCACTTCTCAAAGTGTTTAGAGGTCTTTTGAGTTTGAGGGAAAGGAGGAGGATGCCCTCCAGGCCGGTTGTTCTGCCTTATGTACACACTTTTTCACATAGGATCAAGCAGGTGGCTGAGAAGTTTGACGTGCCTGTTGTGTTCTCAGCCCCTTCAAAGTTGTCCCGTCTTTGCGCCGCAGTTAATCGTGTTGGGGCATCTGGGCCTCGGTGTGAGGTTAGCCACCGAACCCGGTATGTTACGTGCGCGACGGGTGTCGTCTATCTGATCCCTTTGTCATGTGGCAAGGTGTACATAGGTCAAACGGGGAGGTGTGTCAATGTTAGGGCCAGGGAGCATTCCCTTTCCCTTCGGTCTTCACCGTCGGGACACCTTGCAGTTCACTGCGATAGGTGTTCGTGTTCTCCGGTTTTCACGGAGATTAAGATTCTGGCTCGTCACCGCAACAAAGTGACTAGAGAAATTGATGAGGCGTTTTTTATTTCTACCTACGGAGCGGACACGTGTGTTAGTGCCCCGTCTGTGGCTTTGGTGGATGACGAAGTCTCTTTCATTAAGAAATTCGGCAGATTCGTTTAAGTGCTCGGGCGTGCCTCAAGGGGGTGGATCATGTTTTATCTATCGTGCATCTTTTATGTTTTCCTTTCCATTCCTCGCAGGAATAAACTTCAGTTGCCAGTCAGCGTCGTGTTCGTCCACTTCTCGTTCTTGTCTCTTGTGTTTTTAGCGCTGTTTCAAAGTTTACATTTTATCATCATAAGTAAAAAAAGCATTATCAAAAGTGTAGACAAAACAAAACAAACAAAAAACGCGAATACCCATTAAGTATAAAATGTCACGGCACATTCAAAATTAGTCGTTAGTTTATCAGGCAGCAGCAGTTTCGTACGGCGACATTGTTACCTGTTGTATATCATAAATTTAGCCAGTACAGTAAAAGCGTTGGCTCGAGGTCTTTAACGCATATCGCGCAGATACACGATCGCACGCAGCTGCGATGCAGCTTTGCGATAGAACTTAGTTACTGCAGGTTCTGCAGCGTGAGCTCCGTGCTTTGAATGGAGCTCGTGCTCACGCATTTCTCTACGCGCTCTGATCTGCGGTGCGCCGACATAAGGGCCGCCCACACTAGCGAGAAAACGCGCGCGGCGCGCCGATCGCGTTGAAAACGCGTTCCGCAAAATCGGTTGAGCGCGTGAAATCATGCGTTCGCTCGAATGCTTCAAGAGTGCGCGAGGCCTCCTGCGCTGTCACGTGAGATTCACCGCGATCGGCATGCCACGCGCGTTTTCTCGCTAGTGTGGGCGGCCCTATACACGGCCAATGACCGCCCACCGCACTTGGTTTAGCTAGAGCGTACTAGATAGGACGAGTGCGGAGCCGCCTCGGTGGCTTCGCGGCGAGAGCGCTGGCCTACGGATCCCAATGTGGCGGGTTCGAATCCCGGCCGAGGTGTCCGCAATTTTACGGAGGCTTATTGGGGAGGAGGCGCCGTGTAACCGAGCTTTCGGTTGCACGTCAAAAGATCCCCAGGTGGTCCAAATAAGTCCTCAGTCCTCCGCTGGGGCGTGCCAGATGGCCGTTGTTGGTTTGGCACGTAAAACCCCCAAATTTGACCTTTGATAGGACAAGTGGGGCCACCGGAGTGCTATCTCTGCACCTCCTCAGGTAGAAAAAAACGGCAAATCCAAGCCACTTCGCTCGTAGCGCCGTCTTGGGCGCTAAGAGCGAAGTGCTTCGGATTCGCCGTTTTGTTAATGAAAAACGCGTTTCGTTCTAACGTCAACCGGGACACTGGTTGGCGTTGGTCCTGGAAACACGGAAAACGCGTTTTGTTCCAACGCCGACCGGACACTGGTCATGGAAACAATAGAACGCCGGACTATATATTTTATACAACCTAGACGTCTAAGGTCACGTACATAAAGTCACCGCGACCTGACTTGTCGTCACAACGCCATGCAAAATAAGGACGATGCCTTGACGTCAACGTCGTCATCGACGTTGACAACGTGCGATAAACGAGATGAAGACGGCGTTCTGATGTTATATTGCGTTGACAACGACGACGGCGCAATGAAAAGGTGTAGACATTTTCTGTTTACTCTGGTCCCCAGCCACCTAATATGCGTATCCGGTATGGGCGACGAAAAAAATCTAAAACGTTTCAACCTGTAACTAGTAAAAAATAAGGGGGAGGCAAAACGATAATGCGTTACGGTTACGCTTATATCCTAGGTGTCTTTTAATGGCGTGACGACGGCAAAACAATGTTTTCGCCCATACTAAAAGTGGCGACAATCGAAGATGGCGGCGCCCTTGAAGAAAGGGTCTACAGGCTCCGCCACCTTCATCGAGATTTGCGAACCCCGTTTCTTCACCGCAACAGCTGAAACAATTCATTGCGGTCAGTCTGCTTGCAAAGCGGAATTCACTGATCGCAACTGCAACGACAATCGAATAACAACGCACGCAGAAACAAAGATAGAGCAGTTTATATAGCGGTCTCAAACGCCACTCAGGAGATTACACACGTTTGAAGGGCGTTTGCGAAGCGGAAAAAAGGCGTTTAGCAACTCGAACTACGTCGTAAGAGGTTACTTTTGATCCGTTAAAATCTGCGTTTTCACAATTTCTTACCTGAATAGGTGACTATTAAAATATACGCAAACAACATGTTGTAATTACCAGAGCAAACGCACAAGCCTCCGCAGCATTACAAAAAAACAAAAAGTAACGAGACAAATGACCGTGCATACACTTTCCGAACTTTGCAGAACAGATACGGGACCCCATCCCAGAAGAAAATGAAAAGAAATGGGGAACAGTCGCGAACGACGGCGAATGAAACAAAGAAGTTAGCAGTCGATACAAAGGTACAAATGACCCAGCAAGAGCTCCCTCAACGACGACGATCGCGCGGGGCGTCGGTAAAAGCAGGGAAAACTAGCAGGTGGTGGTCGCCGTCGGTGTTGAGTCCTCAATAAACAAAGCGGAAGCAACACGATGAAACTATTCAGAAAAAAAGAGCGCTTCACTTTATTTTCGGCTGCGTGTTACGTGTTTGTTTATTTGCTTTTGGCGCGCTGGTAGGAACTAAGAACAAAACAGAAGAAATGAATAACGTAGTCTAGCTCACATTGCCCGGTAAATAAGAGCCGCACGCTGCAATCTGCAACGTGCTAGCAGTGTGTGACCTTTTCTGGCTTTCGCATTTCCTTTCTTGGTGACTTTGGCAGGTTCTTTGTTTGCTCGCTTGACTAACCAGTTCATAGGTACATTGAAGTACTTGCTGACGTAGATGTCCAAGCAATTTTTGTGCACCGTGCCTTGTTCCGAGTGTCGATCAGCGGCCTCAAGTGCGCCTTCAGCTGAACTCTTGTTAGGTGCAATATATCAGTGAGATATAGGTCTAAGGCACGGCTGATGTTACCGGCTAGGTGGCGAGTTAAGTCGTAAGATGGTGTCATTTTCGCATGCGAGTGTTTCTTGTTCTTCAACAAAATGTCTTTCAAGGAGAGCCATCTTTCTGATTGCAGTTTGACTTATCAAGCATGATGACAGATCTGACTGGCTGCTCACCCGGCTATATACGGCGGGGTGTTTGCTCAGCTCTGCATCGGGTCTGTCGTCCGTAAAGTTCTCCGCGATCTACGTGGAGTTGTCATAATCGTCTGTTGAGGCGTCAGTGGCGAATTTGAAGCCAGTCTTGGATAGCTCTTCCAGTTTACTTTGAAGCAACTTACTACTCACGTTTGCTCGGTTTTCATGGAAGCGGTAGAAAAATTTTCCACCACATCGCAAAAGATTGTTTTCGCGGTGGTAGGCAGCACATGGCATGCCTGCCATCTCCAAGTATATGCGCTGGTGTATGCCCAAAGGCGGCCGGTGGATCAACAAACGATGACCCATGGCAGACGTGACTGCGTACTCAAATAAAATCGAAATCGACATCTATAGCGAGCTGACAATTTTTAATGTATTTATAAAATGTACACATAAAGATTTTGGATTAGAAACTCAATCAAAGTCCGAAATAGGAGGTTATCGCAGACGACAGTAGAAAAGAAACCAAAACAATAACAGCAAAGTTGCAGACGGCCCTCCAGATGTCCGGGAATAGCGTAGCAGACGAACCAGCGGTTGTAAGCCGCGAAGCGAACGCAAGAAACTGATAACTAAGCCAAGCAAGGCAAAGCAAAATACGCGATGGTTCGAATGTTAAGTAAACACAAGAAATCAAAAACGCAGACAAAAAACATAAAAAGCCGGGGGAAGAAAGACTGCGGCGGCGTAGCGTCGCCTCAAGCATAAAAAGAAAGTAACTTTGAAAAATGCAGACTTGTACAAGCTACTCAAAATAGTAATTAAGTTAAGTTACTGCGTACTGACGTCAAAACTAACTTGAGTAGAGTAGAAATTACTCAAATAGAAGGTAATTGAGAAAATTACTAATTACCGTAAAAAAGTAGCGAATTACTTTTGAAGTTACTTTTATATGTATTTTTCTGGTAAAAAGAAAGTACAGAGGTTTTGATCCGTTAGCGAAATTGTGCTGGCCAAATATGAATCGGCTTGTTTTTTTCATGGAAATGCATACCTGGTTCCGCTTCTGCGTGCCTAATTGTTTTGTACTTTCTTGTTTGTTTGGTAAATGATGCACTGCGAATGTGTCATTTCTTTTTTGAGGTTTAGCACTGTCTGAGCTTGATTTTTTAGACAGTGTTTGCTTGTTTAAAGTGTTGCGTATAGTACATTTAAAAAGTACCTGAAGTAAAGTACAAAGTAAATTAGAGGCTATATACATGAAGTAAAGTAGTAAGTACACCGGGTGCAATGTACTTGAAGTAACGTACATAAAAACAATATATTTAAAGATAAAGTACAACCACTTCTAATACAATCTTGCATGATGCCTTTTCAGTCCCTATACAGTGTTTTTTTTAACTGGTATGCATTGCTTCAGGGGTAATTGGAGGTGCATCAGTTTTTTTACGGAAATGGCAGCAAATATTGTATATGGTCAAGTCGCCGTAGAGTAGTTGTTTTACTCTAACTGACGTGCTATTTAACACAATCAACTCTAGGCCCTTATTTCCATCTGTCTTACAGCCGCCATTACTTCACTCAGAGAAATGACCAGATGACGTCTCGAAAGAGCGCGTTTTCACACGACGATACCACCATTTTTTTGTTTTCAAATTCGAAGAATGAACATTGAAGTCTGGAGTTTTACCTCGGAAAATACAAGTACATGATCAGAAAATTTACATAATAAACTACAATTTTTCTAAACAGTAGTACTTAAAGTACCATGTACATAGAGTACTTCCCAACACTGCTTGTTTAATATTTTTTATATAAAAACGTTGAGGGAATTACTACACGTTTCTCGAAGGATCTATGAATCTATGAAGATCTGCATATTCTGAGTTTTGGGAGGAAAAGCAGCGCAAAAAGTTAATCTTTGCGGTGCCCTTTAGCACGCGGTTCTTCAGGCACAGCACAAACTACGGGAGTACAAGATGAGTTTCAGAGCAGGTGCTGCATTTTATTGCCTCCTTTGAGTGAGGATGCAGTGTGTGCACCTGCTGCGGTGGGCGACAGTCTCTATGTTGGGGAGAAGCGGGGACCAGCCCTTTCTTCAAATTGGTAAAGTCTCCTTGAGCTTCGGGACACCGAGAAACACCAGTCTTCGGTGCTAATCCCACAGTTACTCGCCCCGTCTTGCGTCGTGTCTGTTCGCTCCCCGCGCCTCGTAGCAATGTTGTTGCAGTGTGTGTGTGTGTGTGGGGGGGGGGGGGGGGGGCTGGTCTTCGAACATTGTATCTCCTTTGTGCAGGAATGTTTATTGATAGGCAAACCAACAACTAAAAGTCGGAAGTAATTTGTAACTTGAATAGAAGTTACTCAAAAAAGTAATTAAAGTAAACTACTATTTACCGAAATCAAAATGTAATTGAAAGTTACTACTACTACTGAGAAAAGTAGTTAAACTACAGTAACTTGAGTAGAGTACTTGATCTACGTACAAGTCTGGAAAAATGGAAGGAGGTGAGCGACCGTCCAACGGGTGCCGGCCTTTATCGTAGAGGCCGCAGAAGTCCTTAGTCGTCCCGCCGCTGACAATCGCAATTTGTGCACCGTTTATAACGTGACCGAAACCACCATATTTGCGCTACGACGCTCTCCTCTGTTTTCTTCTGCACGCGAGAGAAGTCTGCTTTTTTGTAGCTCCGCTTTTATTTGTTTCAGTAATAGTGTCAGATTTGCATGTGCACAATCGACTTCTTCAAGAGAATACTGACATCGCAATAACGCACGTGGTTTGAATTTAATTTTTGCTTCGTCATCCGGAGACGATCTTAACGGGATTAGCCAGCTCGCCTATTTGATGAAACGGTTATAAGCAAGACATCCATAAGAAATGCGAATTGCAACAACAAAACGAATTCATTGATAAGACCAGTAAAGTTGAAACGTAGCGATCTTCTGAAATGTTTGTGCGTTGCCCTTTTTCAAGAAACAAGGCGAAGGGAAATTTGTGTTTTGCGTGGCTTACGTATAAGTTCGGACAGGGTGTTTTCTTCAGGAGAACTTGAAAATTGCACCTTGAAATCTGTAACATGTTTCCCACACGAAGAAAATGTCCTTCACTCATGAGGTCGCACCTAATTTTTAAACATTCAAACCAGCGAATACCCGTGACAATTTTTTTTTATTGGTCACTTTGCACGGAGATAGGCGAAACCAATGCATTGTGGAGAATTCGTCTACTCGCGGAGACTCCGAGCTCGCCTTGGGCGCTGCGATCCCTTTTCGACCGCGCTCCGCGGGAGTTGGCAGTATTTGCTTACACGGTATTTTTCCGAAACACTGGACTGTCAAATCGGAACATCATTTGGGACCCTTAAGAAAATAGCAGGCAAATATGTCGGCGGATGTCACCACACGGGACGGGCATCCCTGTGTTGTTTTGGAAGAAACCAGACTAAAACTTAAAACTTTTTGTCAAAACTGCGCGACTGAGGTTGTACCAAAAGTGCCTGGAAATGTTTGAATATCATTTTCCACGTGTTTTCTGTCTGGTCAGTTTGCCTGGGAACGTGGATAGGTGCAATAAAAAAAAAACGAGACATCATCGAAACATGAACGCTTATGCACGAGGCACTTTGGGTTGAATACAGGGATACTACTTGAGGTCGTCATATTTAATTGTTTTGTTCGAACATGAACCCGAAATAACTGTGAAGTTGTCCGAACCCCCGCGGACCACGTTCAGTGCGCCTTCACGATCAAACGGCCGTCTGATCGTTGAAACTGTCGTATTTTCTTTCAAACTCGTTCAAACTGTCATCAGCTCGTTCAAACGACAGCGGCCACTAGACAAGCGTTGCAATGAAAAGTGCATGCCGTAAAATACTTTTAAGTTCGAAAGTTGTTTGGTGTAAGTAGGCTCGGTGTAAACAGTATACTGAAAGAGATATTGATCATTGTTACCACTGGCCATCACCGAATTGTTATGCCTAATACACATGGTCCGATTGTGCTTGCGATTTTCAGTATCGACGCAGAGCATCACAGCTACAGTATACGCTTTTGCAACCCGAGTGACGTCGCGATTGAAAATTGCGACCACACTCTTATACAGGTGAATAAGGCTTTAAGGTACATTCTGGTGTGTTCGCGTGGGATAAATCACCGCACGTCAGATTATTTACACAAAGTTTTGCGGTGTGATTAGCCTGGTTAATTTCGTTAAGGCTACTAGCGTGGTAAGACATTGCTAGGAAGACGTAAAATCAATACTTCCAACGCTCAAAGGAGCATGGGACTGAAACCCACGCCGACGACATCAGATTCCAATGGTTTGTTGATGCGGGTCGTAGCGCTTCCTGCCAACAACCCCATCGCGCATGCGCGGCACCAGTGGTGTACCGCGAGGGGCGCTCCTCTTTGTTTGTAGTCATGAGCTGATGTATAAGGTGTGCACAGGCACTCAAATGTAGCATCCGGTGAATGCTTCCTGTTGAACCTCATCCTTTCGGAAGAAAGCTCGAACCTTTCCCTGCAAATAAAATTTTCCTAACATCTCATTTTTGTTTTATTTTTTAGAAGCGCACTCACATTCTTTTTAAAGCTGTTTTTGTATAAATAGTAGTGACGGGAAAGCCTTTACGCAGAAGGAAGGAGGCACCTGTTAATTTCTCGGTTCATTGAGCGGGTAACATGGCTCAAAGTTTTCAGTTTTTGCTACTCCTCTTTTTGGTGAGTGTAAAACTGAGTAAAATTTTACATGTGAGGTACTAAAATTATTAAGC
This sequence comes from Ixodes ricinus, assembly GCA_037355805.1. Lineage (NCBI taxonomy): Eukaryota > Metazoa > Arthropoda > Arachnida > Ixodida > Ixodidae > Ixodes > Ixodes ricinus. Next base: position 22,128 of record JAZHYW010011766.1, read on the forward strand.
TTAGTTTAGATTCACTAGATAACATTCGCTTCGGAGTGGCCACACTTCAGGCATCTTGGCGCATAAAATCCTTGTTGCATTTTAACTGACACTCTATCCGAAAACTAAAAAAATGTCTTTCGTTCACCGGATTATACTATAACGATGACCTTGTGTTTTCGCAGAACTATATAAAGCAGAAATAAGTTGTATTTATTTCTGCAAATTTAAAAGGCTGAAAAATATTTTCACATCCGTGCGTTTCACATGGATGTGACAATATCAATCAACTCGCCCGTCTTGAGCTGGCATGGTGATACGCAAATACACTCGTCTCTGTCGAGCTCAAAATGCACGCGATGTCCCCGTCATGTGTTCGAAGATTAATTTGAACGTTCTTTTTTTCTCTACAGTATTCCGTTCACCAAGGTAAGTACGCTCCATTCGGGCACTTTACAAATATTTTATCAATTGTTGCGGTTATGCCATTTGTTTCTGTTTGGCTCCATCAATAGGCCTGTTTCTCTCGGCCTGGGGTCGCTGTAGCGTTCTGGAGAAGCGACCACAAAAGAGGCGCCTTCGCTAGCGTCCGCCAGACGCGATCATTTAATGCTGGCGTGAAGCCGCGTCCTATCGCCCTATCATGCACTTTCCACGTGCGTAAGCCGGCGTTTGTCAGCGTCCCTCAGCGTCTGCTCATGGCTCACGCCAACGTTCCTAGAACAGCTCAGTTTGGAAACTGCCATAAATCCTGCCTTGAACAAGTGGCACCAATTCGTACTCGAGAACCGATCTGTTGGCGATCGCAACGCCGCCATTTCTCCCGCAGCGGCCACTCGGCAAATAGCACGGCTGCTTCTATTGGTTCAGGAGCATCGTATTCGTTAGCGTCCGTTCTGACTGCTATTTTAGCTTAAATCGTTCATTTATGCCCCGAAATATGTACATACAGCGGAAGTTAGGGCAGCCAACCCCCTCCTCCCAAGCGGACGCGCCGGGATCATTTGCCAAAGTTAGGACGCACCCAGGTCGGGACGCGCTACATGAAGTCACCGGGGAGACATGGCTTAATAAACACAATATTATTTGTGCCGCAAGACCCTGTAAACTAAAATTGTATGCAAACATCACGTACCCGTCATTTTATACCAATCCCCAATAAAAGTTCCTACAAAACGAACTTTTGTCGTTTCCTTTTACGCAAAAACGTGCTTTCTTAAAACTTATCGTGACCACAGTAAAGAAACAAGATTGCGACGCCATCTTGACACCTTGGGCCTGGGAGGTTCCGTACTCTGGGAACTTCCAGTGACTCTAGCAGTAGCCAATAAAGCTAAGTTTATGTTTGAACTCGTCGCTAAAGGGTGGCGCTGTTATTGTATTTAGCTCTGTCTGTGTGGACACCAGCTGTCCCGGTTTCAGGGTTGAGTTTCTTAACTGAGTGTTCCAGTAACGTTGGTTCACGCGCACTAACAGAGCGCTTGAAAGGACGCAACCCTACGCACAGCGGAAACGCGACGTAAAACTATCCAATGTTTCTCGCCAGAGGCGTTGTTCAAAGCTTGAAAACTACAGCGGTACCCTTAAATGTCATCAGTAGTGGCTCCACGAAGCGTCTCCTAGCTTGTGGCAGCACTGCCGTCAGCTCGCCTCACTGCGTCTCTCAACGAGCGCGAGGCTGTCACGCGGCGTCGCCAAGATGGGCACGTTTGCCGCTTTGCTGCCACTCTCATAAAGCTTGGGCGCGTTTGCCGCTTGGGGTGGGTTTGGGGATCCACTAATGATAACGTCATCAGCAGGTCTTGTCTTTTAGGTGGCATTGACTCAATCGACTACCTACTGAGTGGACGGATTTTTGTTTCTAATCACGGTGTCACTGGGAGAAATACTGCGCTATACTAAGGGAGGTGGGGGGCTAGGGAGGTTGCAGTTAAAGTCCTCACCTCAGAGAGAGGGAACGGTGAACATCTCTTCTAACATGCTTAATAAATATATGAAACCGCCTATGACGAAGCTTGGAACGCCGCGTATGCGGCTGATATTAGGGCGTTTTCGTAGACCGCAAAGCCCCCACCGCTAATCGTTCCGCAACGAAGAAGTTGCTACAGCGCCTGCGCGCCGATAGCCTTGACTGTGGAGTTCCCGCTATCGTAGCGGGTTGCGGAGGGCCTTGCGGGACGGCGAAAACCATCTACGAAAACTCCCTATTACTCCTGTATGTTTCGGGACGAGTGCATATCGTGAAAAGGGCAATCTCTTTTCAGAGTCGGGCGGAAACATTTTCGTTTCCGAAAGAAAGTGCTAAAGTGGGAAACGCTTTATCAATGAGAGGCTGTAAATAACGAAGCGTGCGAGCAACACCCGTAAATTTGTTTGAAGTCCGGGGCCCCGCTTACTGCTTAATGTGCAAACTATTTTTGATACTGAGCCGCCCAACTTTCTTCGCCACGCACGACTTTTCTGAATGAAAGAGAGGAAATTAAAAGGTCCACGTACATAAAAACTTTGTCGAATACCGATACTCCGTCGCGATGTTGCTGGGCCGCACTAAGTTTCGACGCATTTTTCTAATTTCCTTTAAAATAACGGGGAAGGGGCAGGTGCTTATCAGTTTAGGGCCCCTATATTTCTTAATTCGAGCCTGGAGAAACCCTTGGTGTTAATGTCTAGGGTGTAGTACTCAAAAAGTGAATGGGAAGAGCCTAGTGGCGACGCACTTGTGGAAGGGAGGTTTCTAATTGCGTCAGTTTAAGAAGCAAGAGGTTAAGACAATATTCTGTCCGAGATCCTCGTGTAGTCGCTGTTTACGGATGTAACACCCTTAAACCTTCTCCGTTTTTTTATTTCTTTTTTTTACGTGGCAGTTACATTGTTTATGCATCATACAAAAACGAAAGACATTGTCCTCGCTGCAGGCTTTTTGACAGAATTATGTGCGAACACACTTCAAGCACGCTGGAAGCATGTTTGCTTGACATGTATGAATGTTTTAAACATGTCTGCAGACAGTGTTTTTATACTATCAATGTGAGAGGACCGTTGTATAAGGAACAAACACGCCTTCGAGAGTGTCCGCACACTGCTTTGATGTATAACCAGTGCGACCGTGGCTTGAGGCGTAGTGGTGGCTCCTTTCAACTTGGAACCCTGATCTACGTATACTATAGCTTTTTCTTTCTCAGATATTATACTTTCCGCGTTTTTACCATTTCTACAACCCTTGGGCGTCACAAGTCTAATTGTGAAATATACATTTTTGCTTTCTTCTAGGCAGCTGCACCCTATTTGACCTCGAAGATGTGATTTACCAAATCCTCGTGCGAAATTGCTCTTACAATGAAAGGCTCGTCACTTTTGATGTCACTGGAGATAACAAAACCCGAGGGCCCCACAAAAACCTCGACACGTACGTTAGGCTACTCTTTGCCTGGCAAAAAAAAAATATAATTGCAAAACAAACTAAGGTCGCTTTAAATTGAAAGTACTGGTATATCAAAGTTTCAACGCCAAACTACAGATCACTATTTATGACTACTAATAATGCGTTTCAAATATTCTGGTACGCGTGTTTGTTTGTGCCCTGTCATCTCCTTATCCGTGCGCGTACTGCCGAAAAGCAATGATCAGATTAACCCCTCCTCCACAAAACAAAAAGGACATTAGTCATTTGCATCCGACAGTAGACATGTTCTCACTTCACTACGGTGCATTATAGTGAAAAACGCTCACCGCTGGTGACATCCATGATGTTAAAAAAGCAACGAAAGTAACACGACGTGGAAACCCCGAGAGAAACCACAACTGCTCAGAATTCTTAAGATTCGCGTCCTTCCTTCGCCTTTTCTTCAATAAATCGGTAAATTTGTGTCATGTTTTTGTACAAAATGCTACATTTGTTAACAAGAGGATCTTACAAAAACACGAGACCATTCAGTAACTATACGTAGCGTCTATTAATTAATGTTTACTTTTAACTAAAACCTATCCTTAAAATATGGCTCTACACTACAAAAATCTAGTAGTAAAAAAACCCTTAGGCGTTCTTCGGCTGGTTTATATTTGGCGCCCTAAAACGTTATTTTAAGAACCCCCTAAAAGACTTATTTGTGAGAAACCTATGAGGGGCTCTTAAAGGTGCGGTGCAACGATTTTCAGACTTTGATCAATTAACTGCGCAAATTAATCTGTGTCACCCATGGAACGAAGAACAGAAAACCGCATTTTCTTGCGAGCGCTAGTTTTTATGTAAAAAAAAAAGAAAACAAACCGAAGGCCGAAGTGCCTCTAAACTCTCCACGTCGCCTTTCGAGTGACGTACTCTGGAGGATCACGTAGTTTCCCCTTGGGTTCTCTCTTCAGAGACGTACCCCAGCCGCTTCCTCCGCGATTATCGACTTTTAAATGATTAGCATCGTCGAAGGTCGCGGAGAGTGATCGACACAAATGACGAATCGACCAAAGGGGGTGACGGCGAGTGTAGGCAGCGGAGGGGCGCAGGTTTTGTTCACCTCCGCGTATCCCCCAAAGTATGTCACACATCAGTTCCGTTAATCACCACTCGCGGCAGCAGAACGGCAAATGTTTCGTTTTGTTCTTTGCGATTACGCACCGGAATAGGAGTTTTACGGGACAAGGTGACGCGTTTTTGGTCACTTGTGCTTGGATAAACAATATAAAAAATACAGACTGCCGATTCTTTCAACGCTAAAATCGTCGCAGTGTCCCTTTAAGCACCTTTTTTGATGCGAAAGAGTTCTTCGTCACGCTGTTGCCCGTCTAGTGCGCCAGAGCGGGATAGTGTTTGAAGCGAAACTTTCTTCACGAGCTGAAAGAGTTCTTCTGGCGTCAAAAAACCTTTCAGGTACGGAATTTTTTTTTTACAGTGAATTGCGTGTAGTATTTAAGGACGCTGTAGGCTTATTTGAACGGTCGTTGCAACATGTGCATACAAACAAAATCCTAGAATGCACTATGCTAATTGACGGACTAATGGATAACTCTGGTCGAAAACAAAAGTAAACATAAATGACGGGTTTCGGTTTAGTGGCACAAAATATGATCACAGCCGGAATATTACGTCAAAGTGAAGCCGCGTACTCCACTAAAACCGACTTGAAATATGCGACCAGCTGCCCTTTAGCGGGCGGCAAGCGAATTAGCTTTTAGTCGAAAAACACTGGCGCGGCACCCCCGTGACGTCACATCGTGGTGGAGCTGCGGTCGCTTGGTTGTACCACGTACCGCAGCACCCTTTTGACGAGGCGTCGCGGCCGCGCGGCTGATGATCAGTGTTGCCATCCCTCTAGCAGATAGTTTAGGTTTTGCCGAAGACACCCGAAACTAAACTTTGAGCTGTGATATTTATAAAACAACACGCAATATCGAGAACAAAAAATTATACCTCGTAATTGAGACACTTTGCTTCAGCTGAAAACAGTCGTCGTTCCATATTCCAAAATACTGACCGGAGTTGACCTTTAGAAATCGCCATGCATGTCAAGTCCTGCGTATTTCATTATCCCACGTCAGCCAATGAGATCGCTGCATTCTACCGATAAGAATGCCGAAGGACCAATCAGAAAGCAAGACGCGTAAACATAACAAGTAAGGCTTTAAGCTGTGACCAACCATGCGGGCCGAAAGCGAGGGAGAGGAGGAGACGAGAGCTCGCGAGGCGTCAGAACACTGAGTTGAAACTATTTGTGGGTAAACACTCAGGAAAAAAATCCGTTCTCAAAAGGGGTTTTTGACGGCCCAAGAAATCTTACGGCTCGTGAAGAACGGTTTTGCGTCAAGCAATGTCGACCCCTGGCGCAGTAGAGAAACAACTTGGGGATTAAGAACTCTTTCACATCAAAAACGGAGCTTAAAAGAACCGCTTATAGGATCTTAACAAAAACTCTTTTAGGGGGTGCTTAAAGTAAGTTTTTATGGCGCAAAATATGGACAAGCCGAAGAACCTGTAAGGGTGTTTTTACGACGAGATTTCTTTTAAAGTGGACGCTAGGCTAGATGCCTTTGCCTCCACTGTAATCGTCGAACGCTTTCAAACGAGAACGCTGGACTCCGACGTTCTGCTTTCGAACGCGTTCGAATAGTGCAGTGGAGACAAAGGCGGCTATCTTGACATCTACCCCTAATCGTTCCAATCAGAGCTCTGGGCGTTCCGATGTCCCTGCGCGCTCTCGTCTCCTCCTCTCCCCCACTTTTCGCCCGCACACATGCAAACTTGAGACACAAAACGTGTTTTTATTTTTGTCAGTTGAAAATGCGCGATGAGCTTGGATGAGTGGCACTGCAGCCAGCGCTACGCGGCGTTGGATTGAGCAGCGTCAAAAGTGCATGGTCACGGCGCGTCTCCGTTTGCTTCCTGTCATCGGCTCCACCAGTCGCGCGCAGTGTAATGTGGCGTGATCCTGCGCTTTCTTCCGTGCGTGATCGGTGTATCCGGGGAAACACAACGACGACGAGGGCCGATTCCCTTTTGGCGGCGCTTGATTCGCACCTCCTAGACAGCTTTCAAGCCTGCGCGTCACGTGACATGACGTCACTTCCTAAAGGCCTGCACGGGCGCTGACTGGATGCGAGTGCCGAGTCAGCGTTCGCGTAGGACTCGCTCCCTATCATAGTCCCGCGTGAACGCTGACGCGGCACTCGCATCCAATCACCGCCCGTGCAGGCCTCCGAGACGTGACATACTGTCACGTGACGCCCACGCTTGAACGCTATCTAGGGAGTGCAGGCTGGATTGACCCCATCAGATTGTATTCGCGGTCAAATCAAATTTGGGGGTTTTACGTGCCAAACCAACGACGGGCATCTGGCACGCACCAGTGGAGGACTGAGGATTGATTTGAACCACCTAGGGATCTTCTGACGTGCAACGGAAAGCTCGGTTACACGGCGCCTTCTCCGCAATAATTGTATTCGCGGTGAGAAGCTCGGACTTGAGGCGTATTCACGCGGGTGAGTGAGCTGCATTCGCGACGCGTTTGCGGATGTGCCACGCGGACGACCCCCGTTCAGACACACCGAGAAGCAGTTGGTGCTTTCTCGGCGATCACGCGTGAATCTTTCGCGACTTGTGCTTGGCAACTTTTGTCTCCCACTAAACTCTAGCTTAAAGGGCAACTCCGGCCAAAACTCAAAATTAAATATATTACTGGTATTACTGTAGTGACACAAAATACGACCCCAGCCAAAATATTACGTCCGGGGACGCCGCATTCTCAACTAACGCCGATAATAAAAATGCGACCCGCCGCGAGCCGCTGCTCTTTAACGGGCGGCCAGCGGGTTGCCGATCGCTAAAGCAACATTGGGCCGTGACGTCAGTACCGTTCTCTTTTTTCGACCGGTCCGGGTGTTGCGCGGAGTGCGGTTCTTTGAGACGCTACCACTGCTACTTCGGCTTGTGATTGGCGTGTTTAGCCGTTGCTTTTATCTGTAGCCCGTGTAGCTTCGGTATAGCCTTTTGTTTATTTGCTTGTGAGGACTCCAAGGTTCGTTTTAGCGAGCAACTCGGTGCACCCAAGACTACCCGGCTGTTCCTCGAAAGATGCCGTGTGCAACATGTAGCGCTGTGGGCTGCTCAAACAACCCGCTGCGCTACACGGAGGTGCTTTTTCACAAGTTTCCAACGGACCGGAAATTAGAGAAGGTGTGGGTAAATGCTCTTCGACGAGTGAACTTTGGACTTCGGCTCTTACGCGCCCGAGGAAAAAAGAACGAAAAGACAGACGTGTACAGCCCAGCACACGTGTGTTCGGGCGCCGCGGCCCGCGCCGGAGAGCCTCAAAGCTTCGTGTCTGGGACTGACCCGCAGCGCGAAAGCGAGAGGGCCCCCAGTACTGTACGTCACTGGCAGCGCGGCGTAGAGCAACGCCACTCCATCCACGAATCCCCGATGACAATTTAGGCCTAGCGACGAGTACGTAAGACCGCACACACAGCGACAGCCGCCGAGCACGGCACCGAACCAGTTCACTCGTTTTCAAGTCGCTAGCTTTTGGGTATACAAGCGACGAGTACCGCATAGCGCACGCACGGCGGCGGCCGCCGAGTACGGCACCGTACGAGTTCACGGGTTTTCCAGTCGCTAGCTTTTGGGTATACGCACTAACTCTTGCTACATATGCTGGTAACTACCAGGTATGCAGAATTAAAACAAAATCAGCTTACCTCCTATCCTTAGACGGCTAGCGCAACAGAGGTAGGTGCCGCTCGGCCTGCGTACTCGTTGAACGAGAACGATCGTGACGTCACGTTCACATAGCGGCTGATTTCCAGTGTTGCCGGGGCCTTGAGCGGCTAGTTTCGGTTTTGTTGGCCGCGCCCCAAACAAAACTTTGAGGCGTCGATATCTTTAAAACTACGCACAATAACGAGAAAAAAATTACACCTTGCAATTCAGGGACGCTGACTGCACTAAAAACAGTTATAATCCCAAAATCGAAAGTATGGACCTGAGTTGCCCTTTAATCTACGATCCAAAGCCAAAACATCGCTATTTTGGTACGGAAACACTTTTTCTTTTTGTTTTCCCGCAAGCATCCCGAGTGCAGGCAGAAAAAGAGACACAGGTCCGCGAAACCACGTCGGCGATTTGCCCCGTGCTCGCCCGCGAGCGAAGCCCAGCTAGGCGCTCCTTGCTCCTCCTGGTGGAGTAGAGGAAAATGCCTCCCGTCCAGTTACCTTAAAAAAAATCTAGATACATTTGTTTGCTTTTCGCTAACGAAGTAACTAGATACGTTTAAGAAAAGAAACGATTAACGTGTTTTCGTTACTTTGCGGTGAAGTAACGCGTAACGGTATCTACTTACTTCTGAAAGGGAATGCGCGCAACACAAGTAGCCTACGTAGTTCTTGCCCCAGCTCGCACCCGTGATTATCGCAACCAGAAAACGCTAGATATATAGGCCACAAAAGAGATCTGATAAAGGCACGTCCGCATAGCCAAAGTGATCCCTGCACGAACGCGTTATAAGGCTAGCAATTATTAACGGCGAGAAGTATTGGAAGCGGCTCCTGCTTCACAAAACCGACATATTAAAAATAACCAGAAAACGGAGCGTTACTTTCAAGTCCGGGTAACGCGTTCCTTTTGAATCGCAGCATCGAGTAACGTACTTAGTTACTATTTTACTAAGTAACGAATAATGATAATCAGTTACTTGATTTCACTAACGTGTACATATCTGAACACGGTCTGTGTTCCGTGAGAAGTGCTGAGAAAAGAGTCTCACAAACATCATAGATTCTGTTGAATCTATGATGTAGATTCTGATCCCATCATAGGTTCTTAACTTGGTATTATTAACTTTACCACCTCTCGTGTTGTCTTTGTTTGCTGTTGCTCTTTCTTCTGTGTGTGGCAGATTGCGTTGGATTTGGGGACTCTGTTTGCCTTCAATATTTTTTTTCATATTTTTTTAAGAGTGAGTGAGCAGAAACAGTGCAGATTTGTTTCTGAACACTATAAAAAAGTACCGGTCTATTTATTAATATAATTACTTCCTACTAATTGTCGTTTCCATCTGGGACTCAAAGTATTATCTGAGGAACGATATTATAGCGAAGAATAAAAACTATCGCTGATTCTAGTTTTAATAGCGTTGGCGAACACTACGGAGATTAATCTTATCTACCAGCTACGGGTAGGAGTAGCTATGCCATGAAGTGTTATCGCTTGGCAGAGTAAAGCTACAAACATACTGCCCGTACATCATACCGAGGGAGGGGGGGGGGTGTTCGCTGCAAACATAGTGACAGAATTATTTACGGGCACGCCTCAAGAGTACTCGAAGAATGTCTGCTTCACAGGCATTCGAACATGTCTGCCAACAGTTTGTGTAGGGCCCATGTGACAGCACCGTCATACGAAAAAAGAGGCCTTAGACTGTCTCTAAACTCTCTTTTGTACGCGGTGTGAGCGCAGCATAACGGTACAGTTTTTCGATGCAGGTACCCACCAGTCAAGTTCAAAGTCGGCCCGGTGGTCTACCAGGCCGCTAAAGTAGAGTCTCTAAAGCTGTCTGCTGTATATGTACAGATGTTTCACAACAACCAGTCTGGAGAGGAGGGTAAGGCGTACATATCGGAGCAAGTAGAACACGAAGACGAGTACATGTGGTCCGTCACCAGGGGAGCAGAGTTCACCGTTAAAGCCAAGTTCAGTATAAACGTGCCACTAATTTATCAGTTCTCGACAGAATTTTCGACAACACTGACGACAAGCTCTGGATCTACCATGATCGAAACACGCACTACGCGGCAGCTAATTAAACAAGATATAAAAATACCCCCTGGAGCCACTATCGAAGCCAAGTGGTATGTCAACGAAGCACAGGTGGTGCGTACGATTCGCTATTTTTTATCGATGTTTCGTTTAAACGTTACTGAAAGATCACACAATGTATATAGTTACACCGCTGTTTGAGCCACCTTACAGTGGAATGACGGGGATAAAGTCAGCACAAAGGTATAGGAGCATAAAAAATATTTTGATAATTACTTGCACATCGAGACGCCACGTTGAAGTCACCTTCCGCAAATATTCTCGCATTTTATGTTAATGACCGGCGAAACCTTTTCTATCTATGGAGCATTATTGTTAACGAAGCAAATAATCAGAGCCCAAATGTTTAATCTACATACAAAAGCCTTCAAGGGATTGTCCGGTGAAATCCGGAAGTTGCTCAGTTTTTTCGCTGGTCACGTTGAGAGGGCCAAATAATGGTCATATGTTATATTTATTTCATTAAATGAACCCCCCCCCCAATATTCGTTAAATCAATTATGAACATCAATACGATACTTCACGCCAAATTTCGCAAATATGCATGGCTTGTCGTTTCATGATTTCATATCAGGCATGGTAACGTCAGAGTCGCGGACGTTGACTTAGTCCCGTTTTGATCAACATGGTTGATGATGCGTACAAAGATCATCGTCAAAGAATGGAGCTTCCTCAATACCGTAAATATTGTCTTTCTTATATCTAAGTTTTTTTACTGAGACATCAGTCAATAGTTGTCGTGGCTCTCATGGCGTGATGTTACGTCAGCCTTTCGCTGCTGCCAACAAAAACGCTGTGTCTTTTGCGGTTGCAATCGGAGCAGTTGGACACTGTTTAAAATTGAATTACTGTGCAGCTGAGTCTTAAAAATTCGGATATTATTAATGTGATATCCCTGAAAGCAATGACAATATAATTTAATTGTTTTCTGAAACACAAAATTTTACCGTACAATTCCTTTAACTAAATTTTTATTGAGACAGTTGAACTTTTCTGGCTATCTAAGATAAAACATCGCGAAGCTCTCAATGTAAACAAAAACACAGCCTGTCTAAAACTAGCTTTAAAAAAATTCGACTGACTGCGCGCGCGCAGTAACCAGGATGATCTGTAGGTTTTCTTTGCGCCAGTAATGTTTCCTGACACTATAAGTGCTTGTCCAATACAGAGAGATCAGCGCCAGGTTTAGCTGTCAAGCTAGTGAAACGGGTGCAGAGCTAACGGTTTCATTACTGCATTTCAATTTTCTCGAAATTAGATTTTCCGGCGAGCGCTACTTTATGTTTTGAAGCTTTTGTGATTTTGCAGCAAATTGGCTTTGTCCAGGCGTTTTCTTTTTTCCTGATACTTGGCATATTTTGATCCAAACTTCCTGAAAGAGTTTAGGTAGCATAGACGAATATATGTGTAGGTTCTCAAGGGCTTGCTTTGGATGCGTAAAGCCGGTATCACACTACTCATACAAAAGACAATCTGCAAACACGGGGCACCGCAATATCAGTGGTTCGAATGCCGCGTGCCAAGCATCCTCCTTGAACTCGTTGCCAAGCGGCATTCGATGCACGGATCTCGCGGGGACTCGTGTTCGAATCTCTATGCAGGCTCTCTTCTGTATGATGTATAAGCAGTGTTACCTCGGCTTAAGTTCGGCTTAACCGAACTTAAAAATGCTATAGCTTCATAAAAAAACACAAAAAACATCATTGCGAAACGTGATTCTTATTACTAGTTTAAATGTGTATATTCATGCGTTGAATCAATTTTGAGGCAAATCACTGACAATTAAGACTTCACCGTACTTCGCAGACGACTTAATCCTAACTTGGGTCACACCATATATCAATGTTTTCAATATGTTGTATCTTTACAGGTGGTGCCATGGGTAGCAGACATATTCTTGGAGGGATACGTTGCAGCATTGTTTGAAACGCCCGACAAGAACCTAACATGGAGGTACTTAGACGTATCAGGGTTGGAACACGAACACCTAACAAGATACGAGAAAGGCGCCACGTTTCAGGCATTGGGGTTGTTCCAAGCAAACGTAGCTCAGAGCTATCACCTCTCCACCAGCCAGAAAAAATTAGAGCAGCGCACCGCGACCATGGCCAAATATACTTTTGAGCAAGAAACCTCATGAGCCACGACCGAGTGGATGACAACCAGTTTTCGAAATAATAATAAAAATAATAATATAAACATTTGTAATCTTTACTATTTTTTGCGAGTAATTGTTAAAAAATAAAAACATGTTGTTCGCCCTTGTAAATGGCCTTCGTTTGTTTAAGCAAATAAAAATCTCTAAACATGTAAATTTTACAATAAAATTGTGATGACAAGGCATTCTTGCTTCAATCACTGACAACCTAAGAAAATACGTTTCTTAACTTGTCTTAAGTCATAAATGACTATAGTTTCGTCAGAACATTAAGTAAGCACTTCGAAGCTCAAAACGCAATAGAAATTAGAATAATAAAGAAGGACAAAGTTCATTTATGCTTTCATATAATATTTAAGCAAAACAACATCGATTGAAGAGCTGCTAATAAGCTAGTGCTAGACAATAACGCACAAAGTTGGGCGAATTGGTTAGACATCATGAAAGGGGAACAGCGTGAAAGTAGACGAGGGACGAGAAGAAGAGGTAACGACAGACACGGCGCTGACTAGCAACTGAATGTTTATTTGTGCACAAAACACGCTAGTGCTGGACATTTGAAACTATACCAAAACTGGAATTGATTAGAGTCACGCAAAGTCAAGAAAAGTAGAGCGGAGCCAAATATGTAATCACGCTATAAAGTTTCATAAATGCTTCGACCTGAATATTACGACCATACTGCTAAAATCGCTAGTTTCCTAAGATTTTAAAGTCGCATTCGCAGGGTCAAACTGAGATCATAAACGTGGGTGGAACTATGATGAATTTATAATGGAGGAAGCAGTGATTTCCGTCGGGGGTGTACACCCCACCCTTGTTTTCCGAAGGCACCTCCTTAATTCACAACGACTCCTCTATTCTCATTGCCCCCCCCCCCCGCCCCCGCCTATCCCCCCAAACATATAGACCCCCTCCCCCTAATTTCACTTCCTGGGGAAACCCCTGGAAGGAAGTGAAGGGGACCGTATACAGGATGTTATGGTAAGATGGCAAACTCGCTCCTACGAAAGGTACGCATCGTACAATAAAAGTTTCACGTATTATTGTTCTCTGCCAATGAACAATAACGTTTGAAATAATTAGAATAAAATTATGTTTTGTAATTTATTTTTAATTAGTAAACTTCGAGAAATGCTTGCAACGTGTACCAAGCATGCTGGTCATCACCAACAGCAACTAAATCAGCTCACTTTTGAAGAAATGCAGTGCACCCGCATATATGAAGCGTTCTGAAAATGTACTCGATTTGGACGCATTTCTAGTTCAGTTTACGTTTCCCTATCAGAACGAATCTCCGTAATGGCGGTCCCTGCTGCCCCGTGACCAAAGCACGCAACTAATGAGCGTCGCCGGGCATTTTCACCTGACGTATGTGAACCCAAGAATTAAAGCTTATCCTTGCAGTGTCCTTCGAACAGCGCAGTGAACCATTTCGACGCCTCAAGCCGCACCTCTTTCGCTCCTTCGAGGGAAATAAGGGGAGAGTTGCGCGCCTTGGCCACGGGGAACAGGACCGTTGGAGTAATATGCGCTCTTGACGGGTAAGCGGCCGGTCAAGCAATGGACGGACGTCTGCTTGACAGGCAGAGCAAAAGCTCTTAGCGAGCACCGGGAAAGTCGAGGCTTTGAGAAAGATGGCAAGAGCTGAGCATTTCACCGACACTCCAAAGACCATATCGCAAAAGCAAGACACCATCGTCAGGCATTCCAGAACAAACCCTTTTCACCAAGGCACATCTTCGACACCAAATTTACAAACGTCCCGACTCCCTCACCCCTGCTCAAAGTGCGGTGTGCACCCTCCATCCCTCACACCCACTGGTCATGTAACCAGGCATGTACACGTTACTGAAACAAGTAACTAAATCCTCTTACTCGTTACTCGTTTCAAAAGTAGTAACTAGGTTGGTTAGTCGTTACTCATAATAAAAAAAATGCGTTTCTTCTTGATATGAAACAACATTAAATGTGTCCTTTCACTGTAGTAGTAGCCGCCATCCGATGTTTCCAAACTCAATTGCCACATTGCGCAATGTGCTAACTGGAAGAATCAACTGGGAATCAGCGTTGCCGTGGTTGTAAGAGCCTGGTATGCATGTGCGTAGAACAGAAACATGTAAAAACTTTGTCTACTCACTTTGATGTGCCAGCTGGTTGCTGAAATTATCTTCTTTTAATGTTTTAGCCCAGAAAGATCCGTAGCTGAAACGTTCTTCCTTATGTATACCAATCAAAATGGGTAATTTGTGTCGTACGCGTTCCCCTCCAAAAGTAACTGAATAACCTTGATTGTTACTCTGTCAAAAAGTGACTTTAACACGGAATACTGCTCTTTTCTCTCCAAAAAGTAACTAAGTGCTTATTTCGTTACCGACAAAATTAATTCAATACAAGAAACGCGTAAGCTAGCAATCTCGTTATTTACACGTCTGCTTGTAACTCTCATCCCTCGCCTGATTTTTACAACCTTTCGTGGGAAAAACGGCAGGCTCTCCCCAGGCAACGACGCACCCAACGCACTTCAAGCCCTCGCTGACCCCCGGTCCCCTAACTGAATCCATCCACGAGACTCGGGGCGGACGGGCCGTCCTTTACCGGGTCATAGTTCTTAAACACAGTAAACTTTTGCTCTCTCTTTTAACGCAATAGCGTTAAGGAGCTCGTGTCTGAGAAAAGCCGGTTTCGGTGGCGTTGTGACGGGAGAATCCCAATTGGTCAATAGGGTCATGACGTCACAGGTACATGACCTCGCTCGGTTAATTTCAAACAGCCCACAAGCTCCCGTGAAACGAGACGTTACGCGTATAATGAAAGTTGTTAAAACATGGCTTGCAATGCGAAATAATGGTCGCCTCATGTCTCGAAAGGTTTCACATTATGAAGTAATTCATTTGGCTTAGCAAAATGGAAGAAATTTACGCGAGATTCGAACCCACGGCCCTTCGCTTTCAAACCAGACACGCTAATAACTAAGTAACGCAAGACTCTTTTTTAAACTTTTTATTGCCGATTGGTCATGCAGAGACGCTTGCGCGGCTTGGGAACGAGCGGGAGTTTATATGTTTAGCCATCGCGTTCCAAGATTAAAGGCGAAGCTTATAGGGGCACGACACCCTAAAGGTCCTATTTTTTGTTGTCTAAAACGATGGAAGTTGTTGTCATAGAGAAACAAATAAATACCCCTCTATATCCCTTCTCACATCCTCGCTTCTTTTTATTTGTGACGTCAAAAATTAAAAAATTTAGAAGCTATGTAAGCGTCATTTCTATAATATCTAATAACGGCATTAGTAAAACATGTTTTTAACGCAATTGCAAACGCACTACGGCTCTTGTTTTTCAAATACAGAAAGTCGGAGTCCGAAGTTATGTCGCTTCCTGGCCTTTTTACCCTCCCTCGGAAAACATAACGGTCCTGGCAGCGCTCGGCACATGTAGCACTACTAGGATCGGTAACTCGGGGAATCGGACGAAGTTCTTTTTTTAGGTGCTCGACGACCTTTCAGGCTTCGAAAAGAAAATCGTCAAACGGTCGAAACAACTGGGTTCGGTGTCTGTACACCGTAGGTTTCGGTTGACTCTGCCGGGGCAGCCTTTCGCGCAGCACGCGGCTGACGTGGCCGCTCACGTTGCTCACAAAGTTCACTGCGTGTTCTTTTCAACCTCAAACCGTTTCTGAGAATTTGAGATCACTGAAAGGGTCCTAAAAAAACTCCAAACTCGAAAGTGAAGTGTCGTCTGCTCACAGCGATAGGCGGCAGGCTCGGAGAAGAGGGTTTGATCGCGGGGCGCGGGCGAACACGACACTTCGCATCGGGATGGTTCGGAGGCGTGAGAGAAACTCGAGTTGCAGGACGACCCAATCTTTCACGTCACTGCACTCACGCAGACACACGGGAACTTCAAATTCGACTTTGGGAAATTGTTTTTACTTCACTAATGCTGAGTTCCCAAGTTCAGAATTTGGAGGACAAAGCATGGTTTTTAATCGTTTCGGATAGCAAAACAAAAAATATTATTTTGACCTGCCAGTTCTCCTTTAAGCGTTCTCCAAGTTTTTGTATAGCTTAGATACTCTTGATCCCCTCAGTAAGACTCTTCAGGTGAAGGGGATGCTCTTCCACGTTGGTCGTCCGGAGGAAAAGAGTTGCGTTCGGACTTGCAGACAGTGAGCATATCAGACAGATAACTTATAATGTTCAAACTTCATAAATTAAGTAGTAGCCTCATACGAATAAAGGGCGGATGACTGGACGAATACACGAAGGCTTCGACAACTCCATTCGGGGCCTTGGCCGCCATCAGAGAGTGGCTCGTACCTATCTCGCGGTACCGATGCAGAGACCCCTTTCACTGTCTTGCTCGCGCTGTTATGAGCTCCGGTCTGTCCCTCTGTCACGTTTCGCCGTGAAGGTCGACGTTCCCATACGGCGCTGGAGCCCTGGCACAAAATTGTGCCGGGCGTAGGAGACAGAAACGGCACTGGCTAACGGAAACAATAAATCACCCCTGAGGTACGAGTTTGGCAACCGCGAGAGCGAGAACGCGAGATCTAATTGCCCTCTCGCGAAGCGGGTAAAGATAGCGTTCGATCCGACTAGTGCACGTTACTGGAATGAAGTAATCGAACACTCTTACTGGTTACTCACTCGAAAAGCAACTAAGTACGTTCCTCGCTTCTGGAATTCAAGAGGAACGCGTTACGTCAGTTTGAACGTGACGCGTCATTTCCTTGTTACTTTGAAAGCGTTATTATTATGAAGCAATACTGGGAAAAATATGTTGCACATATTTTTACATTCATCTGACAAATTGTTTAATCATTCGAATTTGTTTCTTTTAAGTTTAAATTCAACGGCGGGCTAAATAAGTTAAGCCCGTACCTCCTCTAAAACACCATGCTCGATTTCTATTAAATAACGACTCGAGCAAACTATTAGTTTAAGAAATCATGAGCCATTCCACTCTGTGAAGGTGACTGACCAGCGAAGCTGTTTAGCGCACGACACAGACCCGCCCTGAGGAGCTGGAGGAAACCAGACACGCGCGACGGGCCCGCCATCGGGCGGAAAGTAGACAAGCGAGAAGGGACTGGCTCCCCAAGAGAGCGGAAGGAAAGGAAACTAGGCACGCGAGCGCCTGGAATGACGACAAAGAGAGGGCGGTGCGAGAGTAGACAAGGCCGACGCGGATCGCATAGCGGCATATATTTTAGAAACCCTTAATGGCTACCCAAGAGTCTACTCATGATCAAAATCGTGCCTATTGATAACCAGTCTACTGAATAGACCTATTACTAAATTACCCAAGCATCAATGAGAATGCAGGGAATGGTGTTCTACGCGCCGCACGTGCCGGCCTCTGCAGCAGTAAGTGTTCTAAAGCAAAAGCCGAAAGAAAATGGCATCTGGCGTGCTTTATTTTGCTTATTTGCTTCGAATCTTTATGTGCGGAAGGCGTGCGCGTGCGGCGCATGAGGTGGTGTGAGCGTAGAGGTTTTGGTTACGCACACAAAAAATCCACGGAACCTTAACTATGAACAACTTCGCTGCAAAAAAAAAACCCGCAGACTTTATTGGTCGCGCTTTCTAGATTAAAAACCATCTGTTCTGTCATATTGCCCACACAAAATTGGCTGCCCAGCCAACACGCCGCTCCCGAAGGAACTGCTGGAGTCGCGAGCGCACCGGCTGCTAGCCCGCGCTCCTGGCTTTGAGACGGGTTTTTCTTGCGCGAGCGCTCGTTTTCCAGAAAAACATTTGAATGCTGCGGTCTCGTGCTCTCAGCTCAAAAGGATGCTGAACGACGGAGCCATAGAGTGCCCGGTCGCAGATTTGAAGCGCGAGGTTCTGATAGCACAGAGCATAAATGAGCCATTTCTCAGGGAACCTAAAGCCCTTCTATCCTGGGAAAAGTGGCGCCATTCATTGTTGTAGACATGCTCGAGGCACGTGCCCCGCGCCAATCCTGAGAAATTCGTGGCGTCAGAAATCCAGCTCAGTGCTGCGCTGTGCCGCCATAATCTTCAAAAAGGCTGCACGTTGTACGTGCCTCGTGCATCGACGCACCTTGCGCTACTTTTGAAACATGAAGGGGCTTTAGGGGAACCTGGACGTCAGCGCACAGCTTTTGCAGCGGCAAAGATCCGAAACACACTTGTTCGCTCGGGAGAAGTTTGGTTCGGCGTCGCGCCGCAGCGGGGTGCCAGTCACGTGGCTTTCCTCTCCATCTGTTGTCTGCCGCTCCACCTTTTCCATTTCGGCGGCCTCTTCTCGTGGTGATCTGTCAGGCTCTGATGAGTCTATGGCTGAACCAAACATTTCAGTGACCACCATAACTGGCGCACGATCTTTCCGCTAGCCACAGCTCGCGGAAAGCTGCTGGTATGCACGGCTGCTGGTATGCACGGCTCAGGTCCACTTGAGAAAACTTTTGTCCTCCCGCAAGTTCCGCCAAAGTTCGTCAATATTTGGCAACGGGTAATGTAATGGCTCCAGAGGTGGGTTTAAAGTCATTTTGTACGCGCCGCAGTCTCACAGACCCGTCCCTTTTCACGACGGGAACCACTGGTGTAGCGAAGTCACTTCGCGCCTATGGTGAAATTATACGCATCCTTTTGCATGGCCATGAGCTTCTCCTCCACATTTGGAGTAGAAGCATACGGAACTGGTCTTGCCTTCAGAAGCCGCGGAGAGGCATCTTTCTTCAACGTAAGCTTTGCTTCCTCACAAGTTATCTTGCTCAACTTTCCAGAGAAAAGTGTGTCGAACTTGCATAGGAGTGTCAGTAACTGCTCTTGAGCGGTGTAATATTCCTTTGTTGTTCCACCTAACACATGCAGCTTGAGCTGCAACCAGTCCAAGCGGATATGTTGCAACCAGTCGCACCCGATTATAGGCGGACCTGCCTCACTCAGGATATACAGTGGTCACATCTGTTGTTGGTTGCTTTGTTTCGCCTTGACCGTGATGACACCCACAGTGTGAATTGACTCACCTGTCTCCGTCCACAATATTAGAGACGAAGTTTGAACCTTCACTGCAGGAAAAAATTATATCCACTGTCTGTCTGAAAAAAAAACAGATACAGCAGCTCCGGTGTCAAGTTCAATCGCTAATATATGATCTTCTATAGTCACCATGCACAAATCGGCGGCAGCGAACTGGCAGCTTTGGTGTTGCAGATTTCCGCTTCTGCGCGGTCTGGTTCCAAGGCACGAAGACTGCGGAACCCTCGATGAACTGGCTTGTTCACCTTGTGGTCACTGTCTTGGTTCCTCCTTGACTCGCACACCCTTTCAATGTGTACAGTCCTCTGACACTGGATACACTTCGCTTCTTTGTGAGGGCAGCCGTTAGCTTTCTGTTGTTCGAGCCACAGCAATAGAGTACCGTTCCGCCTTTCGCCGAGTTGTCGGTTTCCAACTTCTCTATTTCTGTATTGACTCGCGCGGTGGGGTGACACTCGTTTGCATTCCTTGTCACTTGTTCCAACGACAACGTCTTTTCTACCGCTCTTTTAAAAGACAGCAACTCATCTTCCGCAAAAAGGCACTTTTGAACGTCCACAAGTACCAAGCCACACACAAAACGGCCCCTCAGTGTCTCCTCAAGGTGTGTTCCCAACTTGCACGTTTGGGCCAGACGCTTGAGTTCCGCTACGAATTCGGCAATGGTCTCCCCTCTCGTTGCACCCTCTTGTGAGATTTCGGCCGTTCCGCAATGACCGAAGGTTTTGGCAATAAACGCTCGTTCAACGCTGTAATAAACGCCGTCCTGGAGACCCACATGCGTCCAAGCGACCTTCCAAGAAGCTGGAAGACGTGGGAAAACGTCCAGGCATTACTACGTTCCAGGAACCCATTGGGCTCCAGGAAATCCAACGACAAGCCTCCGCGGCGAGAAGGAAGTGCTGGTCAGCGACCTTCCAAGAGGCCCGCCGAAATGGGAAGAAGACCAGCAACTCGGCCTACCAAGAATTCCACAGTGGCCCACGAGGTCAATGCATCCTTTCCTGCCCTTCACAGGCGGACCCCTCCTGACGCGTGCCCCGCACCCAATTTCCTCCCCGCCCGAAGAGGAAGCCGCGGCAATCATGAATGCGCGCCGCGCCGACCCCTCGGGGGACAAGCGGAGACGTCTTTGGGACAGCTGGTCTGCATGGTGTTGGTGTAGTGTGTGGGTGGAGACGGGGGTGTATCGCTGTGTGTGGGGGAGGAGCTGACATAGCCAACCGAAATTCCTACGTGGGGAATGTAGGAAAGAGAGTCCCGTTAAAAGAAGCGGACTTCTTCGGGACTCCTGTGTTCCGATGCTGTTTTTCGACCCTGTTCAAATATAAACTAAACCCATTGTCGAAGGCGGCCCTGCTTCCAAGCTCCGAAATATTTACAGTACTTTGAAGCCGGAAAGGTCAGAAGTGTCATTGTAGAAAAGTGGTAAAGGCAGCACAGCAGCTGAACCGTAGCCGCTCGCATCAGTTTGCAGTAGCAACGAACGCTTGGGGTCTGGGATCAGGCAGCACACCAATGTTGGACCTACATTGGGCCAACAATGGCAAACATTGGCTCCAGAGGTTGGTCCAACATTGGCATTCTGGCCAAGCGCAACTTCTTCCAATGTTGGCCCAGCCATTGGCACCAACGTTGGGCCATCGTTCAACCAATGTTCCAGCCATCATTGGCTCCAACGTTGGGCCATCGTTCAACCAATGTTCCAGCCATCATTGGCACCAACGTTGGACCATCGTTCAACCAATGTTCCAGCCATCATTGGCACCAACGTTGGGCCATCGTTCAACCAATGTTCCAGCCATCATTGGCACCAATGTAAAGCCATCCTTTAACCAACTTTCCAGCCATCATTGGCACCATTGTTGGGCCATCGTTAAACCAATATTTCAGCCATCATTGGCATTCACACTATGTCATTGGCTATGCCAATTTTGGCTTTCACACTAAATCAATGGCTATGCCATCATTGGCATACAAGTTCATTCATTGAATAGGCCGTTATTGGCAGTCAAGCTAATTCATTGGCATGTCCCAATGTTAATGCCACATCTTTAATGCTGGCTATGCAATGATGGCAATGCGTTTAAATCCTGGTTATTCCAACATTGGGTTTTAAGAACCCCTGGCCTTTTTTGTATTAGTAGCCCACTGCAAAAAGAGCATTCTGGGCACAAATGGCAAGGTCCTCCTGTGCTTTGTCTATGCACTATTTTATCTGGCGAGCAAATGACTAATTCAAGATCAATTAATACTTTTTTCGGAACTTTTATTGAAAGGGGCTAAGGAGGAGGCTCAGCGGGGAGCCTACGCCTGGTCCTGGGGAGGGTCCTGGGGAGGGTCCTGGGGTGAGTCCTGGGGCTGGGGAGCCATTACGGCTTCCTGCCGCCTCTTCCTGCCGCCTCCGCTGTCGCAAGACCCTGGCAGCCACTTGAGCACCATTTTTTAAGCTGCCGATTCTTCAATTTTTAGTTTCGCACTGATGGCATCTACGAAAAGATCCAAAGGTCGAAGATCAACGCTTTCAAACCCACATTGGTCTTAGTAAAGCATACTCCCAAGCAGCTCGTTGTGAATGGGCCAAGGCTCTACATAAGTTCACTTGTTTCTGTAGCATCGCAATGTTCTGAAGAGCTTGGCTCACAATAGACTAAAAGTTCTTCCGCAACCTCAACCAAGTCGTCGTGAAGTCAAGGATGACTGGCCACCATTAGCTCTTTCTGAACTATCTAACTGAATAGATCATGCACAAGCAAATGAACAGACGCGATCAAGCCACGAAAGGCTGGGCTGGCTCACTTGCTCTAGCAGAAGCCTAGCCGCGGCATCCCTCCGCTGACAAATGCTTGCTGAAATGAATCGCTCTCGAGCTAGCATCTGGCACCCATGCGAATTATTCGTTAACCCTGAATGGGTATCGTCTGGAAGGTTGGATATCTGAAACTTATCTGAAACGTCCCGAACTGAATTAACCTATTTAATACATGAAGGAAACGCGTAAAGAAAAAGTACTCGCATATGAGTTTGTAAACAGGCAGCAAAACAGACACAAAATATTCTCTTCAAATCTCCTAGAAGTTTATTACACACAGCATGTTTTGTAGAGAAGTACAAACGTGCAAGTGATCTGCGAAATGTAAGGAGGTACTGCTAAGCTTTTATACAGCTGAAAAGACTGCAAAGCAAACAGAACCGGGGTAATTCTAGGCCATATTGTCTGTTCTCCCGGCAGCTGGAAAAATATTTTCCCCAAAATTCTTCTGACAGACGCCTCTCATTGGCGGTGGCAATCAGTTCATCGAATGACGTTTCATTGACAGATCGTTTTATTGACACGCTGTTTCATCAGCAGATTGTTTTACAAAATAATATGATTAGCTTTTTTCGTTTTTTCTGGTAACAAGTTACCCCAAAATGTCGCCGCAAATGGCATGTAGGGTGGGACGCGTGGGTTAACATTCTTGTAATGAGCTATTCGCAGAACGTCGCCGCGAAGCTGCGTGGACGGGTCTGCCGGCCGGTGACACACCCGCGAAAAAAGGAAGTGGATATTCTGCCGGCAGCCGGCACAATAGCCCGGGGAAACAAATGCCGGCAGTTGCCCCCTATTGGGTCTCGTATAAAACGAATTGTGAAAACAACTATTTGAAGCTGTAGAGTAACTCCCTGGTAAGGTGTCCGTCTCTTATGCGGCGGGACCCTGGTTTAATCGTCAGTGTGGGATTACTTTTTTTTCTAGGCATTTGGCGATACCGACGGCATTTCTTTTTTACGATTAACGCTGAAAAAAAATAATGTTGTCAACGAAACTTCGCTGAATAAAATGGTATGAGACTCCCATTCGGGGGGTGAATGGAGGACAGCGAGGCTTGGGCCGCCGGCGTGCCGCTGGGAAGCGGCGTGTACAGGTGGGACAATTGGGTTAATATTTTTCTAATGAGCAGCCACAGACTGTGATACACGCGCCGTCCGAAACTGGCGGAATTTGTTTTCCCCGGCCTATGTCCTCCATTCACCTCCGGGAAGGGCGCAGTCCCATACCATTTAATTCAGCGAAGTTTCGTCCACAACATTCGATTTTTTTAGTGTTAATCATAAAAAAAACATGTTGTAAATATCGTCAAATGCTTAAAAAATGTTTGAGAAAAAAAATAAGCCCACACTGGTGGATTGAATTAGGGTCCCGCTGTATATGAGGCAGACACCTTACCACTTCCGCGAAAAGATTTCCCCGCAGCGTGCGATTCGCGTAGCGAGTGTCGGTGATATGTTAGTGTCGACGAAACGTGTCCATTAAACGTGTGTCCATGAAAAGTTGTCTATGAAACGTGTTTCCACGAACAGCCGGGAGAAGTAGAAAGTCAGTATTCTACAGGGAGTTGCATGATTTCAGGCAGCTAATGGGAGGCGACTCTCCGTAGAATTTCGGAAAAATTGTTGTCCCGGCTGCCGGGAGAATAGACACTGCCTAATTCTATAGATAATCTGGAAAAGTACCCGTAGAACAGCGGTCACTCGTTGCCAACAAGCAGGTTGCCGTGCACTTACCAAAAAATTAGCGGACTTGAAAGATGTATTCCGAGATATTTGTCGATATGGGCACTGGAGAACAACCACGTACACACACAAACGAGATGGTAGGGCTCCGTGAAGATTAAACACGATGCGGTACAAGCTGTCATTTGCCGAACCAAACCACATCACGAGAATTTCTGTGACTCTTCGAAGAAATCGCTTGTTGCCGATATACGCGTAGGACTTTTCAAACACTGAGCCACACAGGCCGCAGCTAAAAGTTCAGTCAGGGCCAGGGAAAGGAATGCTCGTAGGGGGAAGCAGATGGGTTGCTGGAGAGGTGAGGAGGAAACATTCCCCTCCCTCCAGCATTTCGCGTGCATCCTGCTTCTTCAAGGTCCCCAGGAGGGTGCGTCTACAGAAGGCTTATCTTCGAGGGTCATCCGAACAATGAACACAGCGAGAGGCTTTGTCAGTGGATACTTTTGTGAGTTCGTCCCAAAGTAGATAATGCAGTGGATGCTATGTGAGTGGTCTACCAAGCAGTGTCCTTCAGGCAGGTGCCGTGCTCTGCCTTGTGACCCGCTTGGAGACTATAGTCACGTGACCGTAACCGGAGACACGCTTGGCCTAAGATACGCATAGCGTCTACTCTGCTGTCAATACCGAGTGAACAGGACAGCAGCACGAGGGCTACTCGGCGACAACTTTTCTTGACAATGCAGTGGAAGATACAGACCCGCGATCCCTCTCCCATTTTGAGCGCTGAATAAAGCTGTGCGCGGGCTCTTCTCCTTTCCACTGCATTGCCAAGAAAAGTTCTAGGAACTGCCCTTCCCAAATGTTAACCGAAAACGGGAGGTATAAAGATGCTATGTTTTACGCCGTAAAACCCACACTCTAAACTAAAATGCAAAAATAACCGCGTCTTCTTTCTGCGCACGATGTCCCCAAATAAACTGAAATTACAAAGAAAAAATATTACTCAGAAGTAAGCTGTGCCGTATATTTCGCAGCACGCTAATAACAGATTTTTTGTTTCGCGAGGGTTGTGTACATGTAACAAAAACTGTACCATTTCTTAAACCATGTAATCATAAATGCAACACAGATGCAGAGATCCCCAAAGCCGAAGTTAAAAAAAAAACGCGAATCTAACAAAACGATGACAACATAAGGAGAGGTTCTAGGCTCGAAAGTGCTAACGACTTATCATATCGCAGAATAATAAAAAAAGAAAAATATCAGCAATAGCGTCTGCATATTTGAGGAATTTGCAGAACAGTGAGGTAATAGGACGTCCCTAAGGTGGCGCAAAATTCACGATTAAGTAATTAAACATTTGTTTCGGGTGTTAAAAGTGTTTTTAATGGTATATTTCGTCGTTCTCGACGTGGGCGTCGACGGACATAGCGCCGCTAGTTGCGCCCCTGTCGAGGTGAGGACTACTTTTTACACGTTGTAACGACTCTATATCGCGCTATAGACTCGTATATTTGGCCCGCATGCAGCCTCGAGCGAGCTGTTTCGAATGTCGGTGCAAGACAGAGCAACGGCGTAGCAATCGCGGCATGAGAACCGACTGCGCCTCGATCTGGCTGACCGCGCTCGCTCTGCTGAAATGTGAGCGTGGGAATTCCGAGCACCGTTAGCTCACTGGTGTTACAAGAGGCTGCTTTGTCGTTGAGACCTTGCAAACGCCTGCGGAGCCGTTGCAGTGCTTGGCGCATCTCCCGCGCAGCATCGCAACCTTTTGGCGCTTGATAGGCCAAGAGAGCCCGTAGCATGTGCTGCGGTTCATTCTAAGTTGAAGCAGAGTAGCCGCGAAGTACGTGAACCGTTGCGACGATGCGTGATGTTGAAAAATAAGCAGAGAAAAATTATCTCGCAGGT
This sequence comes from Ixodes ricinus, assembly GCA_037355805.1. Lineage (NCBI taxonomy): Eukaryota > Metazoa > Arthropoda > Arachnida > Ixodida > Ixodidae > Ixodes > Ixodes ricinus. The sequence continues at coordinate 47,982 of JAZHYW010011766.1, forward strand.
TTTTCCAGTTTCAGATGTGGCGATTTGGGACATGAATGCTGTAAATATCATGGAGGGATCAATTTGTTCACACTATTATTGCGTTCATTCGGCTCGCTCTCTACACTAATGAACTGATCTTTTGGTTTTCCGAGATTTGCGCTTTTCTAGAGAGCTTCGTGACAACGTCAGTCGTTCCTTGGCGCACTGAATCCTGCAAAGCCAATAAACTACACCCAAAAGCACTCCGTTGTGGTTCCGTGGAATCCTGGGGCCAGTGAATACAGTGAAGCGCCACAAAATTTTTAAATGTTGGTGGCCGCCCGCCTGTCTACCCTGGTCGGCTCGGACCAAAAAGAGACAAAAGGCGCCAAGAAAATCCCTTCCCTGGCAGTTCCGTGTAATTCCGGTGCCCGGGAAATACAGTGAATTCGGTGAACTGCCATGCTGGCAGTTGACCGAATTCCCTGGGCAGTCCTGGTCCAGTCTACTACGGCCAAGGCCCAATCTTGGCCCCATAGCTAGTCTAATCAAGTGTGCTGCCTGGGGTGTACCATGTTGTAAACTCCTTCATCAAGAACCTATTCAAATTACAACTTTCGAATTGACACCTTTGCCCTCAAATAAGTATTTAAAAAAGTTTGCCAATTAGTTTTAATTCATGAATAACTTATTTAATTACAGCGTCTTTCTAGCAGCCTTTTTATCAAGACGCCTTCTTACAACAGTGATTTTAATTGCCTAGAGTACTTCATTCGTTTTTAAAGCTCGGTTCCAGAAAACGAGGCACCCTGATACCTTGCGACAACACATTTTCAATGTTGGTAACCCATTGGCTAAGACAGGCCAACGTTGTCGTTGTCAGCCTAAGCCAATCGATTACCAATGATGGTAAGCCATTGGCTAAGACAGGCCAATGTTGGCCAGACTAAGCCAATCAATTACCAACGTTGGTAGGCCACTGGCTAAGACAGGCAAATGGTGGCCAGCTTAAACCAATCGATTGCCAACGTTGGTAACCCATTGGCTCTATTACAGTTTATATTTCTGCGGGCGTTGTCACTACCGTGGTCATTACTGCAGTTGTCGTATTTTGTACGCACTTTGAAGTCATTTTTGGGCAAGCAGACATAATGCCCCAGCTTCTTCTGTTATATGTTGCGCGATAACCTTTGTTTGCAGATTGAAATGCGGATCAACTTATGTCACCTCCTACCTCAAACATAGGGTGTTCGAGATCTTAATTAAACGTGATTTTTTATTCGTGAAGACATGTAATTGCTTAATCAATCGCTGGATATTTGTTTAAAGGTTTTATTTTTTGCTAAAAAAAGTGCTTTTTTTGTTTTTATATTTGTCCGGTTCAGTCTTAATTATAGGCCGTGTTTTGCAGCTCAGCAAAGCGGGTTGCTTTGAGATTTTCAAGGTCACATACAGCTGACAATACACCCGTGTCGTAGGTACTGGGGAGGCGGGTGGAGCTTTCGAGGTTGAACCCTGCCTCCCCCCCCCCTCCCCCCTTGGAAACGTTTCCTGGCTGCGTCGCTAAATGGGCATAAGAGAAGAGGAACTATGCTTTTTGCCGTATAAACATACACACAAATTGAAGGAATCGTGCATTTTGTATTTCGTGTGAAATTTACTGAGCATAACTATCAGTTTTGGGATGACGCGCATTAGTTATAGTCGGTGACAGGTGGTAAAAGCTCCTCCTATCTCTTTCCACTTTTGCAGAGCGAAGGATCGGGAGTAGGCGATCTCCTCCCCAGCGTTTACTTTTAACCTGTCACCGACTACGGAGTTTTTCTTCAGGACGTTCAAAATTGCTACAGCTCGCAATGCATACAGCGTTCTAATTCAGTTGCTAACTTGCAGTGCGTGTGAAAACAGAAGAATCGTTCCCCCCGGAGCCATAGCTACAGACTGTTCTCAGCGTGCGCGATCAGCACATTAAAAAAACTAAGCCAATTAATTATAACGTTGGTAAGCCACTGGCTAAGACAGGCCAATGTTGCCCAGCCTAAGTCAATCGATTACCAATGTTGGTAACCCATTGGCTAAGACAGGCCAATGTTGGCCAGCCTAAGCCAATCGATTACCAATGCTGGCAACTCATTGGCTAACATAGACCAATGTTGGCCAGCCTAAGCCAATTGATTACCAATGTTTGTAACCCATTGGCTAAGACAGGCCAATGTTGGCCAGCGTATGCCGCTGTACCGCCAATGTTGGTAATACGATGGTCGCATTGGCCCAACATTGGACCATTCTTTGCCAATTCAGTACCAATGTTGGCCCGACGTCGTGTGCTGTCTGGTATAGTTTCGAAAGTGGTGGCGTTTTTCCCTGAAGTTTTTTCGCATGTGCGCGGTTCGCTCGTCTTTGTGCTTTCATTTTGCACTCTTATATGTTTTAAGTAAACATAAACCAACTTAGATCACGCAAACGTTACTGTCAGTGTCACTGTCAGTAACAACTTTCCCCGTAACAAACGACAAACCTGCGTAATGATGAATCTAATGCACAACCGGTCATGACCTGATGTATTTTGGGGTCCGAGGGTCTCCTATTTTAGTCCTGTCCCGTGCCGCTTAATCTTGAGCTGCGTCGGGCTGTGCGGCTGTATCTATTTGCATGCAGCGTCTTCTTCATTCCGCGCGGGCCAAGACGCCGGATATGAAACCGATATTTTGAGTGAAAATTGTTGGTTGTAATGGTGTTTATGGAACACCTGTTACTTGTAGGGTACGTTGTCATGGGCAACATCGTGTCCAAATTATATTAAACCAAGATATAAGGGTCGTACGCAGCCCTTGGTGCGCGTTTTTGGAAGCTCGCTTCGTGACGCTACGTTACTTTCCTGGCCAGGCAGGCCAGTTTGGGAGCGCGCTTTACCCGGTCTAGGCTAGGTGGCGCAAGCTGCCGTCCGTTACAAACAGCATAGGAGCCAGTAAACCATTCATCCGGTATCTGGCAACCTCTGCCCGTTCCGTGCTCGTCAAGCGTGCGCGTACCTGATCGCACCTCGAGCTCGGACCTCGGGTGTGCTATGCCGACGTGTGGCAACAGCAGCAACAGCGGCGGCAGCAAAATGCCATCTGATAAGGCGCTAAGCGTCTGCCAAGGAAGAGGCATAACGTGCTGCCGCGCACATGCGAACCGTCCGCATAGTCATCGTCGTCGTCATCGTTGTCGCAGCGCAAGTTTAGAACGATGCTCGAGGGCAACTTCCTCTGGCATTTCAGAAAAGGCGAACACCGCCCTTGCACAGCTTTGATCGGTGCTCACGGTCCGAGAGCGCGCGGGTACCCATAGCTGTGGCTTCGCTGCCTGCGAGGAATACACGCGGATGCACGTTCAACGTCCATTCCACACAATCAGAATCGTTGTTCTTGGAAGACAAAAAATGGGAGCCAGTTCTGAACTTGCGCTGCGAACAACGTCCAACAATTTGGCGTCCCGTAATACCATTTACTAAGCTACGCCACGCCTACTCCCAGAAGGACTCGTTCGCACCGTCTGCTTCCGGCTGACGGTTCGCCCGATCGGCGTGATTAGAGAACTTCGTTCAAAGACATACAATAATCGGGTCATCATCAATCTGCATGAATCACATATTTGGGTACTGTACTAATCCGTGAAGCTCGGGCGAGAATTATTTTTCACACTGCACATTACATTTCAATGTTAGCCACGGAGCAACCCTTTAGGAAAGAGAAGCGCCTTGCCTCAGTGCCTTCATGTGCACGCGACGTGTGTTCCTGTTTCATGCCAGAATTGCATTAAGGCGGAGGCCGTAAGAATTGCGGACAGTTTGCAAAGAGGGGGAATGGAAGGAGTCTCACCGGACCGCTCCGAGGCATTTCGCTGTGCCGTTCAACAGGCTTGTTTCCCCAAAATTATGAAAACCAACGACTTGTTCTGGTAGTACCGGTAATGACTTATTGTATTGTGATGAAGGAGTCCTCATGGGATTTGCAGCTAAGTGTGCCAGAGCACTAAACTTGTCTATAATCTCTCGCAGAAGCCCCAGCTATTCTTGCGCGGAAAGTACTGTCTTCCTCTAGACAGCGTTCTGCCTGTCACGCACTTCGTGAATTCAGGAATCACCACTGAAGCGCGGAGCGCCGGTGGCCGTCATCGTCAAGACAGCTGGTCAACACGTCATCACCACGTGACCACATCAGAGGACTACAAAAAAATCAGCAGAACCCATCCTTTGGGAATGATTATCTACAATAATGCGAATAGCATCAAACGGTGCGGAGTTCTGCGCGTTCGTCAGGTGGCCGGCACACTCTAGATACGCCAGCCCACTCTTGAGGCGATTCTTAATTTGTTGACACTTTCACAGCCCTGCGCACGATCTCCGCAGCCCAGCACGTGCGTCTGTGTCACTTAGGAAGGCGAGCAAAGCACGCGCCATACGCACAAACACTCAAAATGGTACCGACCAGACTTTCTGGCGTCTCAGCTAGTCTCAACCAACGGTACTCTAAACGGTTGTTTATATCTTTACCATAGGACGCGCTTTACAGCGCTGTCACAGCTACCGGTGCGCGCGCGTTCCATGCACGAGGGCTCATTCCGCTCTCGTGAGGCTGAGCACGGCCGCTACATCGCCCTCTCCCGAGCGCGGGAGAGGGTGAGCTAGCGGCCGTGCTCAGCCTCACGAGAGCGGAATGAGCCCTCGTGCATGGAACGTGCGCGCACTAGCTGTGACAGCGCTGTAAAGCGCGTCTATGTAAAGATATAAACAACCGTTTAGAGTGCGTTGAATGACTGCCTTCATAGCTCTGCAATAAAGAAAAAAAACTGCCTTCATAGCTCCGTGGTTAGCGCGTCTGCCTGCTGATCAAAGGGTCAACGGTTCGAATCCCAGCCGGCGCCGGTCTTTTTTAATGCGAATATTAATGCGAATAGCATTCTTTGGATACTTCACGCACTTTTCGTCTATGTATCTATCTATCTATCTATCTATCTATCTGGCTATCTAACCTCTTACGCCGCGGGTCGATAAATAAATAAAAAAGACCGGCGCCGGCTGGGATTCGAACCGTTGACCCTTTGATCAGCAGGCAGACGCGCTAACCACAGAGCTATGAAGGCATTTTTTTCTTTATTGTACAGAGCTATGAAGGCAGTCATTCACCGCACTCTAAACATTTGTTTATATCTTTACCATAGGACGCGCTTTGCAGCGCTGTCACAGCTACCGGTGCGCGCGCGTTCCATGCACGAGGGCTAGCTCACCCTCTCCCGCGCTCACCCTCTCCCTCTAGCTCACCCTCTCCCGCGCTAGGGAGACCTCTAGCTCAGCCTCACGAGAGCGGAATGAGCCCTCGTGCATGTAACGCGCGCACCGGTAGCTGTGACAGCGCTGTAAGCGCGTCCTGTGGTAAAGATATAAACAACCGTTTAGGGTACCGTTGGTTGAGACTAGCTGAGACGCCAGAAAGTCTGGTCGGTACCATTTTGAGTGTTTGTGCGTATGGCGCGTGCTTTGCTCGCCTTCCTAAGTGACACAAACGCACGTGCTGGGCTGCGGAGATCGTGCGCAGGGCTGTGAAAGTGTCAACAAATTTAGAATCGCCTCAAGAGTGGGCTGGCGTATCTAGACTGTGCCGGCCACCTGACGAACGCGCATAACTCCGCACCGTTTGATGCTATTCGCATTAACGTAGATAATCATTTTATTTATTTATCGACCCGCGGCGTAAGAGGTTAGATAGCCAGATAGATAGATAGATACATAGGCGAAAAGTGCGTGAAGTATCCAAAGAATGCTATTCGCATTAAAAAAAAATCGGCACAAGCATTGCCTCGGGATTTGCAGCCAAGTGTGCCAGAGCACTAAACGTGTCTATAATCTCTCGCAGGAGCCCCGGCTATTCCTGCGCGGAAAGTGCTGTCTCCCTCTAGACGGCGTTCTGCCTGTCACGCACTTCGTGAATTCAGGAATCACCACTCAAGCGTGGAGCGCCGATGGCCGTCATCGTCAAGACAGCTGGTCAACACGTCATCACCACGTGACCACATCAGAGGACTACAAAAAAGGTCGGCACAAGCATCGCCTCGTGATTTGCAGCCATGTGTGCCGGAGCACTAAACGTGTCTGTAATCTCTCGCAGGTGCGTACACTTTAGTATTTGTAATACATTTTAAGTTTCCTTTTGGCTGCAAATCCGACCAGTGTGTACCAATGTGTGTTGACGTCGCAACCTACCGGATTCGTATCGGAAGGTTTTCAATATGCTCGAGAAGAAAGTCTGGTCAGTTACCGCCGAAGCAGTTGAATATCTCCTGTTCCGGAATGTTCAGCCACTTCAAACTCTTTGCTGTCCTTACAGTTCTTTTCCTGTTACTTACGTCAGCCGGCGACGTTGAGCTAAACTCCGGCCCCGGGCCTACAAACAGTGAAAATATAGACAAACTGCAAGAAGCTATCGATAGCCTAATAGCAGCCAGCAACCAAAACCAGAGGGAAAGTATCGGCAAGCTAAATGAAATTAATAAGGGCACTGCCGACCTGGGCAGCCGTGTGACTAGTTTGGAGGCTAAAGTTACTGAAATCGGGCAAATAAAAGAAAATTTGGCTTGTGTCACTGCAACGCTTGATCTTGTGGAGCGCGAGTTTGCGAGTGCGCATGAGCAGCTCTCTGTATTAAGGGACACTTTGGACGACATGAATGGCCAGATGCGCAGGAACAATCTGATCTTTGGCGGCTTGCCTGAACGCGAAAATGAGACCTGGAATGACACCGAACAACTGGTATCATATTTCATCAAGATAAGCTCACGCCAAACATTGGCGAAATTAAAAGAGCGCATCGTCTTGGGCCAAAACGTGTCGGTTGCAACCGTCCCATTATTGTCAGATTTCTCAGTTTTAAAAACAAAAATAATGTACTCCGGAATGCTTCAAAACTAAAAAATGTATCACCCAGGGTGAGGATTTCGGAGGACTTTTCTCCAAAAGTGCGTTTCGAGCGAAAGAAGTTGTTGGAGTTTGCCGCTCGGTTTAGGAAGCAGCATGTTAGATTCAAGCTGTCATTTGATAAATTGCATGTCGGCAGTGAAGTATACGTGTATGACAGTGTTGCTGAAACCGTCATTCCAATTCAAAGGCCACGTGAAGTTCACCGTGCAGACGACTGAAACCCCGGAATGTGCGCAAATCTTTTGTTGAACACTCCTTGTCTTCTTTTGTAGTAAATTTTCGTAGCCTGCTTTCTAGATAGGTAGAATTTGAATGCATCACCGCCTCTTGCGAACCGGACGTTATCATAGGAAGCGAAACGTGGTTGTCATCATGCGTGGACGATAAGGAGCTGACTTTGAGCAAAGAGTACAATGTATACCGAAAAGATCGCCTTAGTGCAAGGGGTGGTGGTGTACTTATTGCTATAAAGTCCCATCTAAAATGTACACTAATATCTTCCGACTCCTTGCTTGAAACCATGTGGGTACGTCTTCAGCTGGGTTATCGTAGGTTATTAATTGGTGTTAGTTATCGGCCGCCAAATTCAAATGTAAGTGACTTTCATCACACCATGTATAGCTTTTGGGGCACTTAACAGAATCCAATCCAAATGATAATCTAATATTAGCAGGTGATTTTAATTTCCCCGAAATTGACTGGCCGACTCTCAGCCCGTCCACGCAGTGTTCAAATCCCGCTCAGTGCAATGATTTTCTTGCCTTGGTAGGTTGTCTCGAATTGCACCAACTTTTAAACTCCCCCACCCGCGGTGACGCGATTTTAGATCTATTTTTTGTTTACAATATGAAGCATGTAAGCGCCACAAATGTTCTCGACTTCATTAGCGACCATGCAATTGTCCACATTCAAACAACATTTTCTTTCGAAAAACCGAGGAAATCATCCCAAGCAGATTTTTAACTATGCCAGGGCGAATGTTGATGATATGAATTTGTCGCTGAATCTTTTTCTACAAGATTTAATAAACCATTGTTTAGGTCGCTCAGTAGAAGAAAACTGGACTTTAATTAAACATGAACTTCACAAATTAGTGTCAATAAATATTCCAAAAATTACTGTTGGATCAGACTCGCTATCGCCATGGTTCACAAATGCATTAAAGCGGATGTTAAACAAAAAGAAAAGTCTCTTTCAGATGGCAAAAAGAAAACTAACAGGGACGGCGACTGGTCTGAACATAGTCTTTGGTCAAACAATATCAAAAATAAAATAAAAAAGCTAAAACAATTTTTGTCGGAGATAAATTGTCACAGGTTTTAATAAACGATCCCCGTAAATTTTGGAAAATTGTAAATCCTAGTGAAACCCGATGTAGTCCACTGTTTAGAAACCAGGAGGGTAACTGCCTATGCGACAGTGATGCGGGACATATGTTGAACAGCTTTTTTTGACAGTATTCACGCAGGAGACGTTCCCTCCTCCTTCGCCCCCACGTTTCAACTTTGTGCGCATGTCTCCACTTTCATTTACAAGCAGCGGCATAAACAACATTATCGATTAGCTCCCGTCCCACTGTGCTGCCGGAGACGATGGAATATCTTCAAAAATACTAAAAATGGTAAATAATTCCGCTTTTGTTCTTGTCTCTCTACTTTTTCAGCAAAGTCTTGACATAGGTATCGTCCCAACAGATTGGAATTTCGCTATCGTACAACCTGTTTTCAAATCGGTCATAAAACCCGACCCCTCCAACTACCGTCCTGTATCCCTTACGAGCGTCCCGTGCAAAGTGATGGAACACGTCATTTTTTCAGCTATCATGAATCACCTCAACAGGAATGACTACATTTTTCCGAATCAGCATGGCTTTAGAAAAAACTACTCATGTAATACTCAGCTTTTCGAATTTATCACTGATCTGCACTTCAACACCCATGCTGGCTCCCAGACTGACGTCATCTTCATGGACTTCGCTAAGGCTTTCGATACAGTTCCGCATTGTCGCTTACTACTAAAGCTTTCACACCTTCAAATAGACCCTTTGATTGTAGACTGGATAACAGCCTTTTTACGTGGCAGAGCGCAGTCAGTGAGATTAAATAACACCCTTTCATCCCAATGTCCCGCCACATCAGGTGTCCCACAGGGTAGTGTTATAGGACCCCTCCTATTCCTGATATATATCAACGACCTACCATCAATCTTAACGTCCACCATCAAGTTGTTTGCGGACGACTGCGTGTTATAACGCAAAATAGCCAACTTCGATGATAGTCTGGCCCTACAGGATGACCTGGACAAAATTGGCACATGGTGCGTGAAATGGCAACCCAACATCAATACTACAAAATGTCGGCAAATGACAGTCACCAAAAAGTCAGATATGAAATCGTTTCAATACAACCTTCTTTCTCTTGAACTTGAAGTTGCCACGTCATATAAATATTTAGGCATTCACATTACGCATAATTTAAGTTGGAACGAACACATCAATCATGTCATACAGAGCGCATCAAAAAAACTTGGCTTTCTAAGACGTACATTGCACCAGGCACCCCAGGGTACGCGTTTGCTTGCCTATAAAGCTATCGTACTCCCCAAACTTGAATACGCAAATATAATCTGGAATCCGCATCAAAATAACCTAGTCAAGAGTCTTGAAGCACTGCAAAACAAAGCCGCGCGATTTATCTCTCGAAAATATTCGTATCATACCAGCGTTACATGCATAAAACAAAATATCGGTTTATCTTCTCTAGAGATGCGAAAAAAGATTTCTCGTTTGTATTTTTTTCATCGTCTTTATTACAGTACTTCCACCTTCAAACAGTCATTCTGTAGACCCGCAGTTCATATCTCAGCCAGAATTGATAACGCACAGAAAGTGGAACCTTATACAGCTCGTACTAATCTTTTTTCTTCATCCCCGTTGTTATTGTGCATTTCCGACTGGCACACCCTGCCAGAATCTGCTACACCCCAACAAGATCAGGTGTTGTTTAAAAAGAAGTGTGAACAAATGTTTTAAATGTACTCCAAAACTCGGAGTCATTGAGCGTCGCCAGTAATGTTGCGCTATGTGTGGATCAGCCAACGTGAATTTCTGACGCGATATTTGTTTCTGTTGCTTTTCACGACTTTTCCTTCTTAGATTTACCATAGGCTTTTTGACTTTAGAACTTAGATATTTGCAGTCTTGATTATGCTTGAATGTGAATGATAATGTGGTATCATGTTTGAACCACATAATGTGAACTTTGTTACTCTGTCGTTCTTTCTTTCCTTTTTTTATAGAGTTATTTTTATATTGTGCTTTCTCCTCCATTGTAAAATCCTCGCTCATGTATCGCATCCGTAAGGATGTCTTTGGACTAAATAGATGAAATGAAATGGCATAAAAAGAAATGACCAACGTTTTTAGTGAAATCTGTCGCACTTTTAGCAATTTCGGGGAATGAATCCGTGAAAGCTTTACTCGAAACTGCGGAATTCGTTCTCCGTCCGCAAGATTCGGAGGGTTCGAACTTAAATTAGAAATATTCAAACTTTTACAACTTGAACCTTAAAAGAATATACAAAAACTCAAATTTTTTAAAACATTGCTCTTCCAATTTTTTTTAAATATTTTAATATGTGTAGAACCTCATCTTGGGAAAAAAAAGTAATCTTCGAGCCCAGACTTAAAAAAAAAAAAAAAACATTCGTATCTTTAGGTTTTTCACCTCGGCGGGGTTCGAAGTTTCAGAACAGTTAGGCATGGAGACTTAACAAGGTTCGAAATTTTCAAAACATTTCGAACTTAAACTCAGAAATGTTTGCGGCATTTCCCTACGAACACGGCTGTTTTGAAACCCGTGTGCCGCGAAGAGGTCTACAAAACATGGAGCGAGAACATCTGAGACACAATTACCAGGGTACAGGTGCGTTAGAGACGGAAATTTTCCGTCCAGGCAGACGAAAGGTCAAACAATGCGCTGTAACGATTAAGATTACACAAGCGGTAAAGGAGCTCACAGGTGTCGTGAAAATCGAGCAGAAGAGCAAAGCCCTCAAGATAAAGTCGTACGTCAGTGTTTATTTCCCAAACTCCACTATACTTAAAACCAATAAAAATAAAATACACATTGCATCGCTACCATTTCCCCCCTTCCTCTTCCGGCTTTTCACAATGCCCCATGCGAACGTCAGTGGAGGTACCGCATAAGATAATTGACTCAGAACTTTTATTTGAAATTGTATTTAGTAAGAGTCGATTCGCTGGGCTCGGAATAATCGCAAAACAAAGCAAAACAGAAAACGTATTCCGGAAGAAATCAGCGTTCTTATTGACTAATGTCGAGGGCGGAGCTTGAACCCTGCAATTCTTAGTTCCGGGTTCATGTTAAGTTGCTACACGTACCTTATTTCCATTGACGCCGATGCAGAAATGTCAAGATTTTTGTTTATTATTTATTTTTTAAGCTCCCGATCCGCTTCATGGGCCTCCACTGAATTTGTCGTGACCCCTTCGGGGTCGCGACTCACAGTTAAGAAAGCACTGCCGCACGTAGCTGCCTCTAGCACGCTGACTAGAGCCGCAGTCCTACCACTGGTCTACACCGTAGAGAAGACACCATGTTCGCTGTGGACATGGAGGAAGAAATCTTCTGGAGTCGACATGACGCATCCAGACGTCAAGTCAGAAGTGTAGAGGGACACATCATTGTTGGGGATGTGTCCCTTCACACTCGTGGCTCCACCTCTGGTGGCGTGATGTGGCCTCCTGAAGCTTCCTCCCTTCATGGCTGTAGAGATGATGATGAAATTATCTGCGGACATGCCTCAGGAATGTCCGAAGCGCCTTCCCTTTATACGTACTTTATATATAAAACTAACAGTTCGTATTTCATGGAAAGTGAATTTATATTTAAAAAAAAGGTTGCAAAATATATGAAAGCGACGCAACTTTATATTAGAAAAAAAAGGCCAACTTGTTGAGGACAGGTGGCTCTGTTCAGATAAAGTCATACGCGCGACTCCGGACGTGGTTATTTTTGCTTTCGTTAATTTTGTTACATGTTACTCTTCAATATGTATACGAAACGTAATTTAAAACAAAAACATTTTGCGATAAACATAACATTTGAAGAGAAAACAAATTTGGGGTGCGTCGGAACGGCCGTTTCGATTTTTGAAGCTTTCGTTTATGTCATGTCTGGTGACCCCTGCTACGCAAAATACGAATATGAGAAATCTCAAATACTTTCCACCTCTAATAAATTGTGGGACATATCGATTATTATTTGTACAGTATTGTGGATGTCATATATATCGCGTCAAAAATGCGTCCTTTGACGTTTTGTCATTAGATTTCTGAGCCTTTACCTACAAAGACTGAATAGCTACAACATTAAAATTGATGTCATATATTGTTATTCTAACGTTCTTTAAATAATATATAAATAATTGCTTTATCTTAATAGATGCTATTTTTTGTCGCTCCAAACTTGTTCTAAATTACAAAGTCAAGGAATTTCAAAGGGAAATTATAAAAAAAAAACTTTGATTTTCCTGAAATTTATAGTGATTGTTGTTCACATACTCTTTTGTTTATAGCTAAAAACAAGTTGCATCATTTTGTGGTTTCCGAATTACAGCGCTATACGCCGACAACATTTCCCAATGTCACGGAGATTTAAAAAAACTCTCTTGACAGGAGAAAAACATTCTGTCAAGAGAGATTTCCATCTCTCTTGACAGAAGGAGGAAATCTCCGTGAGAAAACATATAAAAATTTTCTCACGGAGATTTTCAAAATTTCTTGACAGGAGAAAACATTCTGTCAAGAGAGATTTCCATCTCTCTTGACAGAAGAGAGGAAATCTCCGTGAAAACATATAAAAATGTTTTCTCACGGAGATTTTCAAAAAAACTTCGTGAGAAAACATTTTTATATACATAGATGTTCTCTTTAAAATTACTTCACCTTATCTGTGTAGTCTTAATCTGTTGTATTGCGAGGCAGAATTGTATTGTTCTAAATGCTTATGGTTTAAAGTTTTCGTTTTATTGTTTGGTTCTTATAAAAAGAAAACGTTCCCGTTTTTTCGGTGGGCGTGATGTTTTGTGTGTCAACTATTTGGTTCTGATAACGAGAAAATAAGATATAATTTTTTCTTTCTTTATTTTTATGTATATTTTCAAAGTGAGTGAACTTGCCATTGATGTATTGTTGTTGTTTTGTTTGTGTTTTGTTTGTTTTTTAACGCAAATGGCAGCGTTGTATAAATAACTATTCGCGCCTGCCGGGCAACGTCGTACAAGCCTCCAGGCTTTGACGGACCCATTTTTCTGTATTGTAAAAAAAGAACAATAATAGTAATTATTATTATTATTATTATTATTCTGCAGGTATATTTTGACTAGATATATTTTTGTGCTGTATTCGGGTAATGGGCTCCAGGTAAAGTAGTCTACTAATTAAAACAACGCTCGCGTAGCTCGTCATTTTTTCTACTTTAACCAAATATCCTGCTATGCCATTTTAAACGGCAACTTCTATGAGCTTTAACTAAAATACTTACACACAAACGGAACGAAAACTTGTAATCAATACTATGACATTTTTTCCTTTTTACAGACACTGGTAAAAAAGTAGCTACAGGGGTAAAACATTATATGCGAATATTTAAATTCTACCTATATTCGCGAAAAACTGGGAATGTTTGAGCCACCAAGCTTGATACACTGCTATACATAACGGTTTCACAAGGGAAACCTGCGACTTCGCTGGCACATTCAGCAAGACGTCCGTTATGATCAAACATATTCGGAATTATTTATTCTACTAAAAAAAAACATGAAAGGAAAGAAGTATAAAAAGAAATAACAAGTAACGATCTCGACCGTACTCTAGTTGCCTGCGCTGGCAGGAGGGCGCCTTGAAAAGTCCGTCTTGTGTCCCTCTTTAAACCAAACTGACGAATTCCACGAACAACTCACCTGTACAGCAATAATTCCAACGAATGCGAGAAAAGTGGTCAACTCCGAATGTGGCTAAAAATAGGGAATGCACGACCTGGAGAATCTCGCCCAATCCACTTGTGAAAACTAACATTCATATCTACACACTCCGAAAATTTATTTGCTTTACTATCTCTTCTTGGTGTTTACTAAGCTAGCACAGAATTCCCTACGAACGCTGAATGTGGATGCCATGGCTGAAGACGTTCCGTCAAGACGCAACTACACGGGACTGCACAAACTTCGTTTCTATGACCCCAGCGCTTGTGTTGTCTTGCCTAAAGATCACAATACTCCGCGACCTCCCGAAAGCATGACAGGAGAGAGAAAGGAGGAACTATAATTCGTTATTAGCTTTCCTACGAAGCAACGTACAGGGCCAGTCGAATCGCGTGGCAATCAGTTCCTCCGAAAAAAAAAAAGTGCACCAGGAGAAAACATGCGGTAACTGCCTGTGCTCTGCGGTCCATGATCCCCTCTTTGGGTTCACAGGGGTGCCACCGCCGGCTTGTGGGGTTTGCCCTCTGTCTGAGCCACCGCCTTTCTGATTTTTCTCTTATTCCGTCGGTGCCGCCAGTATTGCGCGTGTCGCTTTTTGTGCTTGCGGCGTTTTGATTTCGACGCCAGTGTTGGCTCCTGGGGGCGATAGTATATTGACAGAGGTGTTGGTAAACACCGGCGCCGTCAGCGGGTCAACGCGATAGCATGTCCCTCTGCAAACTGCGTGCACGTGGAGAAAGAGTTACAACGAATGCCCTTCAAACCTCGTGACTCTAAAATCGGTTTCATGGGTGGTCGTGTGGGTTTTTAACCTTAGCGGTTTTCCTTTGTTTTCCGATCTGTCACGTCGAACGATTCAGGTTGAGAAAACAGCTTCTGCATCGGTAGAACGCCATCTTTTAAATACACCGACAACGTGATTATCGATTGTTTTGCCGGGATAAATTCAGGCCTAGTTTTGTCTGCTGTTTCAAGAAGAGATCGCTGCCACGTACCTAAACTAAGACAATTAGAGAGCCGTAATTGAACTTGCCCGTCGTGGGTTTTCGAATTCACCTTCCAGAATGCTGCGCCCGTGAGACAGTGACAATCAGTTCATGCACTTCCTATTTGCCACATTCGGAGTTGACCGATTTTTTCGCACACGTTGAAAGTATTGCAATACATGTTAGTGCTTAGAGAAATTCGTCAGTCTGGTTTAAAGAAGGGCAAGAGACGGACTGTTCAATACACCCTCCTGCCAACGCGGGCAACTAGTGTGCTCAATATCTTCAGTCATTACTGTTATTTTTTGTTTTTACTTTTTCAGTTGATATTCATCATTTTACTCGAATAAATAATCCCAAATATTTTTAATCTTCACGGACGTCTTGCTAAAGGTGTCAGTGAAATCGCGGGCTTACCTTGGTCAGCCGGACGTACAACCGTCATGAATAGCAGTGTATCAAGCTTGGTGGCTCTCAAGCATTGCCACTTTATAACGAATATAGGTATAAATTTAATAATCGCTTATAATATTAACCAGTGTACCTACAATTTTACTACTTTCTGCAAGTAAAGATGTCGTAGTAGCGATTACAAGTTTTTGTTTCCCTTTTGTGGAAATAGTTCAGTTAAAGCTCATAGAAGTAATCGTTTTAAAGGGCAAAATAGAATTATTGGTTATCTCAATAATATGGAAGAGCACCGAGGGTATTGTATTAATTAGTAGAATACTTGAACTTGAGCCCACTACCTGAATGTAGAACAACATTGTATCTAGTGATAAAATACACAGAATCAAAAGATAATTCAGTCCGTGGCATTGGGCAAAAATGCCGGCGTGGAAGATACAATTCGCAGCGCTGTAACTTCAATGGAAACAAAATGATCCAACATGGTTTTCATCTATAAACACAAGAGTATTTTGAAGAACTATCTCTATGAATTTCAGGAAAATGGAAGGTATTGTTTTGTTTCTAATTCCACCTTCATATTTTTTAACTTTGTAATTTATAACAAGTTTGGAGCGACATAACATTTTCAATCTCTGAGATGATTCAACGATTTATATATCAGTCGAAAAAAGTTTCACTAACAATTAATGACATAAATGTCAATATTGTAGATATTCACTTTTTTTAAAAATGAAGGCTCAGAAATCTATTGACAAAACGTCAAAGGAGCCATGTTTGTGCCTTTTTGACTCGAAATATATGACCTCCATAATACTGTAAATATATCATCAAATCACTCTTATAATATATTATAGGTGCAAAGTATTTGCGGTTTCTGATATTTGTAGTTTGCGTAGTAAGTGTCACCAAACATGACATACACGAAAACTTTATAAATCGAATATACCTTACTGGCGCAGTCGTCATTTTTTCTCTTCAAATAATTTTCGCAAAATATTTTTTGATTACGTTTCCTACACATATTGAGGAGTCACATATAAAACAAATTAAAAAAATATAAAATACATCCAGACACGCCTGCATGATCTTATCTGAACGGTGCCATGTACTCATATTTACATTTATCCCAGTTTCTAGCGCACCAACCGCAAAATACGGCTCTTTGTTTTTGGTATCGTCCCCTTCGAACAGTATGATGATAGCGCCTTTTTTATTGCTTGGAAGTATTTTATATCATGTGAATAATAATAGTTTTAATTTGATTTGTGGTGGTGATATGAATATATATATGCTAACAAATGACTACAAAAACTAATCTAGATGTTTCGTTAAATTCTAGTTGCTCTTTGAACGTGGTTAGTTTTTCTACAGGGGTGACACGAAAATCATCCTCTTGAATTATTATTTTTTCATCGGTGTAAGCTCAGACAGACGCCAATCTGGCATATTTGCTTTTGTACTTAAGCTTACACGCAGAAAAAAAACAATCATGCATAAAAATTAAACAGTCGACATATATAATATGCATTTTAAGGAAAGAAATTCCTGTACATTGTGTGGAAAAAAGATTGCTGAGGTTTCTTGGTATAGCGTACTAATATCAACTACGAAGAATTTCTCAAAATCTTAAAGGGGTACACGCCAAAGGTCGTATATTTTGTTTTCTAAAACGACGCAAGTTGCAGTCATGGACACGCAAGAAAATACTACAACGCAGAAAAAACATTTTCCCACACGCGCGCGTCTTTTTATCT